>PNEQ01130079.1:60819-87006 GCA_003012365.1 Medauroidea extradentata | reverse complement strand
CCCGTGTCTGTTTGGCTCCTGTATGTTACTACAGGTTTCCTATTGGCCTGGCTGCCGACTAGCAGAGCAGCTGCCTCACGCTGATTGGCAGTAGGTGTTTCCGCCATGTTGCTGGCCAGGGAAGCCATTTTGCTGGCGTGTGTGACTGAGTTCGCCTTCCTGCCGACTATTTCACTTCTGTATTCCTAAATATTCTGTGACGATATTAAGGTATATCACAATGCGTGGTTGGTTTGCCGTACATTGCACATAGTATTTATTTACATTACATTTTCCAGTATGAATTCTTTATCGAAAGTTAAATCAAAATGGAGGCTATCATATGAATGCCAAATATCTCATTGGACACCGATCGTACTCGCGATTGTTTAAACTCATTGAAATGTGTCCTTTCAAACCTAAATTAATTACGTGGATTTTTTTTAAAGATTCTGCTTAGTTTTCAGTTGTGTAAAGCATATAATGCGACAGTTGTTTGCAGGGTTGCTAGTTCGAAGGTCGCCTTCTTCCACTAGAGAAAGTAGTGTTGTAGATCTCTTCCACAGAGTTGGTAGCATTGGGAGATAGGAAGTACTTTGATATATTTGGTGCGTTTATGATGCTGGAGTACTGTAGGACTGGAGCCAACAAAAAGCGAACGTAAAGTGAACATGCACTGAAATGCCTTTACAGTAATATTTTCAATCTGAATCGACATGCAAGTATCGAGTGAACCGAAACTGAACATTGTTTAGGGATATATCATTGCCGAACAGTGCAGGTACATGACATTGAAATTCAGTTTCTCCTGTTATTCATGGCCTACGAGATTTCATACAGAAAAGTTGGGTTCCTACAACGATACTTTTTTTCTAATTATGTCCTGCTCCTGTCACTACACACTGATATCTTTGTCTAGAGAGTTTCGTACCACGTGAACTGTTTCAAAGGCCACAAGTAACGAATCCTGCCAGAGAGTTTGGTAGTCACCAGTTCAGCTTCACCTCAGAGAGCTCGGCGACGGAGTACCCGACGTCTACGAAGACGCGCGGACAGTGTGTTACACCGGCAGAGGGAGAGAGATCTCGTTTATAGTCGGAAGGGGATCATCGATCGCTTGGTGTTCCAGTGCTTGGAGACAGCAGAGGAAAGTTGAAGGGGCCAAGGCAGGAGAGAAGGGAAGTGACGTGGGAGGGAGACCCGGGTTAGCTTAGCGGTTTGAAGGAGGTTTGCATTTGCATGTCCTCTTCTTCCCTTCACCACCCTACCCCTTATTCCCTTCTTCAGGACCCCCTCCCCAAACCGCCTTGAGAAGGATCACCTCCAGATAACCTGCCACTCCATTCAGCAGCCACCGTAAAGCGCTCTACAGCGCACCGGTACTAAACATTCCTTACTGCTCTTCTGCAAGCCCTGCACCACTATTCCGTTTCACTTTTTACTGTTTCCAACCTTAGCTTTCGTACATTATGGTTACGATGTTCCTTGTATCTTCCCGAATGATAGGAAATATCGAAGTTATGCGACAAAATATTATCGTTTACCGTGTACGTGCACAATATTGTATCATTACCAGTAAAATTATATTAGATATATAACTTTTAATTTATATTTTAAATTTCATGACAAAACTGTTATGATGTATATTTAAGGAGCAAAGTTAAAAAAAATCTTCAATTTTTACAAGACACGCAATTTTAAAAATGATGTTTTCCTTTTTTTAATTATTTCTACGCCGTTCTGACTCAAACTGCCTAAATACTCGCAACAACATCCAACCACCTTTTTATCAGTTAGTTATAGCAACTAACATACTTATTTATGCTTAGTTAACTATCATCACTACGGTAGATGCAGTTCCAATTTAAGTGCAACAAAATTGTTTTAGACAAACTATAGCAGCGTTCTGTCGTCTCAAGGAACAAAGAACGAGACAAGAAAACCCAAACTATTGTGTTATTCGGTATCGTCATTGTTAAGCGTTGTTATTGTGAACACTGTTTTGTGTGTAACCTTGTCTAGGCTTCAGTAAATTGTGTACTGGTGTTTGCCTGTAGTGTTTTTTTAGCTTTCTTTGTGTTTTTGTCTAATTTTTAATTTAATAATTTTTTTTTTTGTGATTTCGAATGGTTACATATAGAATTTTTCACATTTCTCTTTTATTTATATAAAAGTTGGTTGCTTTCAAACTCGTCTAGTTTCAATTATTTTTATTTTCATGTCTCTTCGTTGTTTTCTGGAACAACGTTAGTCCTGCAATGGCGCATTACCAAACATTCAAATAAATCTCCAAAATAAGAGATTCTATGTTTCTTTCATAAGGAGAAAAGTTTGTTAATCGCATAAAAACTATCTGATGTTGCACTAGTTAGAGCTGACTTGTGACTAAAAATAAAAAAAATAATAATAATTACTTAAATAACAGAAACAAAAATTGAATTTGAAATGTTTAATTACTGATTTCAAACAGAGCCAAAAGCAATTAATATAACTACAAATTTTAATTAATAATTTATTTTATAGTTCCTAGCGTCACCGGAAGGTAATAAAATTTAGAAAGGAAAAAATTAAAAATAATACGGAAAACCGTCTCGGATAGAAGCCCATGGTCTGTACACTCGAGTGAATGTACGTGTTTGTAGCCTATTTCTTGGGCAATATTTTACGACTGGAGAATGTAAACACTATTGAAGATTCTCTGAAATTATACCATATGAAGGCTCCATTTAATGCACACGATTGATTTCCCAGCAACTGTAATTTTCGAAAAATGTATTATTTACTGATTAGCAGCCATATCAAACACCCGCGATTGTCAGTCCATATTTTAAGGCATTTTAGAAACTGAAGGCAAAAATTGTAATGATTATGTCCCTCGTTAGAACTTTGCGTAAAAGTATGCAGAACAGTCCAGTAAACGATTAACAGTTCCTAGAGATTTACACTGTACTTAATCACTTTCTATGAAGAAAGACAATTATTGATATTCAACACTCGGCCCTCACCAACTTCTTTCGAAATACTCCCATCAGGTATTTTTCCCTATTATCGATGTTTCCCTACCAAGGCTTTGTGGAGGTACTTAAAACATGCAGTGTAATCTCAATCAGTTGCCCTGAATGATTTTACAGCATCATAAAAAACGTATTTAAAATTACCTGACTTTTTTTATATAATAGCATTGTGGTATTTAATCACTATGAAAACTTAAAGATTAACAAGTTCATTCATCTGGAATACAGCTGTATTTTTCAATTTTGAAATTCTTCATTTGTATTTAAACTATGCTGGTAGTACAAAGTTGCCCTGACCTGTACAAAATTACCCCAAATGACAGTAGGTGTTTTAAGTTTCCTTTTCCATATCAATAATCTCAACTAAATGTCTTTTCATATTGTACTTATAATTCACAATATTTGAACCTATTTACGTCTGAAAAGGTAAAAAATTACGCGTGCTTAGAACCGGATGACGAAGTGATAACTCTATTGACCACTTAATTTACACTTTTCAAAACTTATATATTTACCCTGTGCGTATAATGCCAAACAAGTAAGAAGTTACAAAAAAAATTCACTTAGTGCTAAGTGTAACGTTGAATTAAATTATATATTGAAATACACTACCTGACAGAAAAAAATGCCATTATATAAAGAAGGGGATGCAATGGAATGAGACATTTTTTATCAATAACATGAAAATGCCGGTTTTGGCAATTGCTGTATCTGGAGAACAAGCAATGGCGTGAATATGTCTTACGTATATCAAACGGATGATTTCATAAGAGGTTTATCATTGGCCACTTGACTTTGCCCTTAATACAGTGGAAGATACATGCGATTAGGTACCAAAACCTTCTGCGTTTTTTACGACAGTGCTCCCTGGAATTAAAAGTGTGTACTTTGATGTAGTAAGGCAGAAGTATGGAGATGGGTATTAAAGCCCAAAGATCGTTTATCAGACACCATCTGTATAGCACACAAATACACGACTAGCGATATTTTGTCAATAGAAGAGTGAAAATTCTAAGTTATCTATGAGTAAAAAATTGGCTTTCGATTACAAGGGGAAAAACAGCGCTGCAATAGTATGCGGACATTGGGAGATGTAATATTTCGACGCTCATGAAAACTATTAAGAAAATAATCGGGACTTATTGCTTTTACAGTATGATATAGGCGCTGACACATTGTTCATTTTAATGTCCGAAATTCAATGTGGTCTCGTTTGGTGCTTAGATCGATTAGAATTTACACTATACAGTGCGTGGCCGTTTAGATCTCCAGTGCCAGTAAAGGCCCGAGTATTTCACGTATTCATCTGGCAACAGCGTAGACTACTCAGACCTATACACACATTGGCCAAAGTCAAATATACATTGGCTTCTAACCATAACACGTGTTACCACCACGACTTGTTTCCTAATTTATCACTGGCTTGCAGTCATCAAAGATGTGTTGAAACAGGTATCGTCTGATCACAGGAGTAGGAGTATTGGCATTTAACCTGACCTAGAATCAATACGCGAAATAGTCTTGCCTCTGCCAATGAGGTTTAAACCTGTACATTTCGCGTTATTATCAGACACCAGACTGGGCTCCAAATTACTGTGTGCTCAGATGACTTCTGCTGTTGGCTGCAATGACGGCTCGTAGGTTGTTGCCAGGTAGGATACAAGTTGCAGAGAACTGTGTATGGTTGTGCGCTAGTTGACGCTACAGCCACTAACACGCTGATATGTAGGTGCTGCTAAATACTGACTGGTCACAACACAAAAAGTAGCCAGTAGATAGTTCATGGTCGTTAGTACACGGTAGCACGTTCACATGAGTGTACAGTTGACGAACAACGAGTACACTTCCTAGCAACAAACCTCGAGCCGCCACTTGTTGGCTGACAGATTTTTTGGTACGCTTGAAGGACTATTTCAACCAATTAGGTAAGGTCAACAGCAAAGTAGCCACTATCATTAGGAAGCCCTGATTTTCACGAAAATATTTCTGCACCAACATGTTTCAATGTTTTAGTTCCACCTCTGTAATTATACTTCTTTGTTATTGACAGAATGTCATGGTGTAAATACGTTTCTCATTTAACCCTACCAGTCAGAATAAGGTTACTGCGTGTAAAAAACCTTCGTGATTTGCAGTAAAACGTTAAGACCAATCACTGACCATAATCAGGGCCGCAGATGTGCACACGAGGCGCTGAAGAAAACTGATGCAGAAATATTTCCACCAAAACATGTGTCACTAACTATCACCTAATGAAGAGACAAGATACGAAAGCCTATAACGTCATAGTGTGTGTTCTGTCGATAAGTAATAACACATAATTTGCAGGTCTCTAGCCATCGTCATCAACAAATAGTGTCTTTGAATGTTTCTTGCAATGGGACAGAATCACGTACTGTACTGTTGTGGACATACACCGTTGCAATATCGTGTCATCCCAGAAATCTTAGTTTGAGAACTAGAAAATATATTTTGTAGGCCTAACTGACAGATATTACATTATTAAGCGTACTGATGTAAAATGTAAGGAGATGTAAATTTGTGTACCATGTATTTAATGGTAGCATTTAGACTGCAACATTTGCACTATTATAAATATAAATACCTGACTTAAATGCCATTGGAATCAAGGACACTCATAATTTAAAAGTTTCCAGAATGGTAGGCCAGTGAAAGGTAATGCAAGAGACCAATTCTTTGGTATATGTGTAGAAATTTCTGTGGCTTTCTAAACCCCACAAACATTTTTCGTTACTGGTTTACATAGATTTATTCCGTATGCTTTTGCTGTCTATACCTGTTATGTTACGTAACCTGAATTATAATTTGCGCTAGCATTAGTACCTTTCAGTAACCAAAATTATTTGTTTGTATGGCATTTGATACAAAGGGAAACAGTTAAATAGCTAGTTATTGAAAGAAATTGATATCGTCAGGTAATTATCACTTATCTTCATCAAACAGTACCGACAAAAATATTTTGGGTGGTTTGTAGTTACCCATGCCGATACACAGGTATACAATGTTTATAGTTCTAACGAATTTATTTGGTTTTCACTTAATTGAGACGAATTTAATGACACCATTTTTAATTTCTTGTAAGAGGTAGAAAAACTCATCTAAAAAAACCTTCAACATGTTTGCAAAACCAATTAACAACCCTAACACATGGTTAGTTAGCAAGAAATACAGTTGTCACATATTACAATTCATAACTTGAAAGATCAACCACTTTCAGTAAGATTTTGTTGGGAATATGAAGGCAGCTATTCTACGTGTAAGTAATGAGTACACTGCGATACATAAAACATATTCACATTAAATGTAATTATGTTATTTATTAAGTGTATGATCGTGTATTAAGCTAGTTTATGGTTGTTTTAGTTTATTTTTATCGAGGCAACAGCTCTGCTATTAAAATTCATACTTAAGATATGTGAACATGTTTTAAGAAACATATAACTATTGAAATGTATATTTTATATAAGATTGCGATTTCTCATAAATTTTGTAATATTGAACGAAGTCGTTCTCGTAAGTTACTTGTTCCGTAATAAACTATTATTTATATTTATGCAATTTATGGTATTGAAACAGTAACAAATAGTTCACGCAAGGAGCATAATTTAAACCGGTGAATAAAAAAATTCTCAAGATAACGAATATCTTACATATTGTTATTTTTATCCAATTATGTATCAATTTGGTTTGGATGAAAAGCAGGTTTAGTATCGACATAATGAACTGAATTAGGCCTAAAGCAGATATTTTTCATTGTGGAAAAGAGTTAGCGTTTCACGACTTTCTTAGATTATATAATGATATTATTCGTACATTTTCATGTGCAGTCATTCACTTCTCAGCGTCGTGAGAGTTAATAAATCTTATTATGACGACGGTTATGACTGCGTGCTAGTTAATTAATTTCAAACTCTCCTCCCCCGACCAATTTCGTTAATAGTTTAGTGATTATTTACATTTTACACGATCATACACTTTTGTAAATAAAGTAATTAAATTTAATGTGAATATGTTTGATATATCCCAGAGTATTCAGTACTTACACGTATAATAGCTGCCTTCATATTCCCAACAATATCTTACTGAAGGCCGTTAATTTTTCCATTTCTTAATTCTAATGTGTGATAACTGTATTTCCCGCAAGCTAACAATAAATTAAGGTTTGTTAATTGGTTTTACTGACATTGTGAAGGCATTTTGGACGAGTTTTTCTTCCTCTTACAAGAAAACAGAAATAGTTTCATTAAATTAGTCACAATCAAATTAAAACCAAAGAAATGCGTTAGAACTGTAAACATCATATACCTTTGTACCAGCATGACTAATACCGAAACTTGCTTTGTTTTTCTTCGGTTCTTGTCCATTCTCTTTTTCTTGTTTTTTCTTATCGACTCTTGAGAGGCGCGGTAGATAAATAAGCGTCGAATTCCTCAATTGACATCTATATTTCTTGAAAGTAAATGTAGAAAACCTACAAAACAGCAATCCTTGATAATTATATTTGTCAACTTTACGAGCAAACATTTATCCAGAAGGGGCCGCGGTGGCCGAGAAGTCAGACCTCTCGCCTCCCACCAAGGCGATCCGGGTTCGATTCCCGGCGGGGTTGGTCTCTGGATTTTCGCCGGACGATGCCGTTGGTCGGCGGGTTTTGTCGGGGATCTCCCGTTTCCCCCGCCCCTTCACTCCGGTGCTGCTTCATATTCACATCATGTCACCCCTCACCAGCGTTAAAGACCTCGATGTTGAACGCTGACCAAAATATCTCACTCATTTAATCAGAATGGTGTAGTTATTAAGCGTGATCTCTTGCGCCGCAATTAAAGGAAGGCCCTACGAGATTTCGGTATCAGAGATACACGTTAATCGTGAAAAATATTTGCTCAGAAAGTTGGCAAACACTATTGTCTAGGATTGCTGGTTTTTGATTTTTGAAAATTGTCTTCGAGACACCTATAATTCTGAAGTAATGCTTTAGCTCTGAATGATGTATCACGCACTCTTAAGGAGGTATCTCAATCAGCTAGTTGGATTTTCCATTTATAAACATGAAAACAATTTTTTCACAGGAATTACTTTAAAAAAATATATACTTATATACAATTACAGGGCTTTAACTTTAGCCTTACAGCTTCGGTTTAAGTCGCCAGTTTTTTTTCATAAGCATTAACTGATGATTAAAGACCGGGAACATTCGCCGGTTCATGGACCTTAGCCTCTATGAATATTTCTTAAGGCACGGCTTCAGTCGGCATGTTGAATTTTAATATTTTCGCTTTTTTGGAATTCTGAGAAGAAAAATGTTAAATCGGCGACTATACCGCAATTTATATTTACCTTGAGCTGCAATACAAGCTTGGCAGTAATGTATAGTTAGGTCGCTATTTGTCGGGTAAATTATGAATATAAAAAATTTTGCCACACAGATTGCAGCGTAGTTATTATTTAACAGCTAAATTCTGTAGTGTGGCGAAATGTAAATAGAATCTGGGATATAATCGCAAATTTAACACTTTTCTTCTTAGAATTAAAAAAAAGCGAAAAATAATAAATTTCAATATAGCGACTGAAGCCGAGCCTTAACTGATGTAAATCCTGATGATAGGCTGCGCACTCAAGCAGCAATACCTCACGAGTGCTTATTTATTATTATGTCAGCGCTCTCTAGGCGGTGTCAAGTAATTACCCACACAACATGTTAGCTTACTGCAAGCCTTGCATTTGACTTAAGCTTGTATGCTGGCATAAGTATTTTTTAGCTTGCAGGCTTGCACGACAAGCTTTCTGCAAGTGTATCTAAGAAAAATGCTTGCAGTTAAATTTCTTGTAAGATTGTGTTGAACTTGATGGCTTACAAGTTAACCTTAAATGAAGTTTAGTATGTAAGCTTGCAACAATTTAAAAAAGTGTCAACTAGGCAACTTGCAGCAGACTTGCAGCAAGCTTTCAGGCTTGTCGTGACACACTTGTTGCAAAGTTGCTGGTTTGCCTAGATAAGCTTGCAGCAAGCTTGTAGTAAGCTTTTTCTGCTGTCTGGGACGTAAGCTAACGCCAGCTTGCATTTCACTTGAATTTTGTCTTGCCATGACAAGCTTGCTCACGAGACTTGCTGCAAGCCTGCTTGCCAGCTTACATTTCACTTGATTTTGGCTTGTCATTGCAAGTTTACATTTCGCGTTAATTTAACTTACCATAGCAAGCTTGCTCAGAAGTCTTGCTGCAAGCCTGAACCAAGCTTGCGAAAAAAACTGTGTTTGACTTTAATTATAGTTACATAGCAATTTTGGTCATGTGACAAGCTGCAAACATCATATCCCCTATACTAAGCTGATATTGCGTTGAAATTTTACTTAGGAATCTTAATTCATGAAATATTGTCTAAGTGCCCATCAATAATGATCTAACTTGATTTAAACTTAACTTTGTAAATGAACAAGCACTTTAAAAAGTAACATTGTTTCATATGCTAGCTAAAACCACTACAGTATTGCGATATTACGAATAACTGCAAGTAAACTGATATCCTTACTGTGGTCAGTAAATTCACAAACATCAGCATTTCCATAACAAAGTTCTTTCTCTTACAACCGAATCGCATTACTATACTTCTTCAGTATTTGCAATAGTCCAGTGGGAGTCAAGGGTCCCGGGGTCGATTCCCGGCCGGGGAGGTGGCATTTACAGTCACTTCCTCGGGTTCAGGACTGGGTGTTTGTGTTCGTCTTGTCTGTCTGCCACACGCCAACGTCCAATTACGTCACTCACGAAGCAAAATGTCACTGAGGATTATATGACATAGACTCACTTAAAGGGGGAAATCTAAAAAAAAAAAAAAAAAAAAAAAGTTGTTAGCATACCTGCATTGAAGTCAAATGGTCAGTGTTTCGATTCTTGGCACTAGAGCCGAAATTTAATGTTTAGTAACTAATATCACAAGTCAATGAACAAGCAGTATTTAAGATGTAAATTTGAATGACAGTGAAAATTTTGAAGAAAATAAAATCTTGATTTATTTTGCAGTCTTGCAAATCAAACTTGCCGCAAGCTTGCAAATAAAGCTTCCAGCAAGCTTGCAGAAAGTTAGAAATGTGTAAACTAGGCAACTTGCAGCAGGCTTGTAGCAAGTTTATTGGCTTGCTATTTCATGCTTGCTGCAAGGTTACTGGCTTGCATTGACAGGCTTGCTACAAGCTTGTAGTAAGTTATTTCTGCTGTCTGGGTATAGGGCTGATTGCGAAAGTGACATGAACGTAAAGTGGTTTGAATTCTAGCTTGACTTTTGAACTTAAAACGAGAATATAGCCTATCCATAGTAAAAATATTATATCTGACTAATTGTATTCTCAAGATTGTTCAGAAGTGATATATTTATGAGTTTATAGCAAGATTTGCGTTTTACCAGAGTCCGATAGTGACACTCTTTAATGTGCATGTAGACAATCTACCGATAGAAGAAACACGGTCCTTCGAACTGGGTTTGTGATGCCCAACTTTAAACCATCATCCTTGTGAGAGCAGGTAAATAAATTCAGTCCCATATTTCTAGTAACGGTATGAATTTATTGATTCACAAAATCACAGGATTTAAATATCAATTATCTTGCACATACGAGCACATATGCGTGCAATGGACGAAGGTTCGCGCAGTAATGATCAGTTGACTTCACCCACAAGCACCAGCGCAGGCGTTTTTCTCCATTCCGATAGCACACACCTGGCTAAAAGCAACTGTTAGCATGTTTTAAAATCAAGTATTTTCGTGTAGTATCCGATTTAAAATGTTTTAATATACATACATATCTTATAAGCTCCACAAAATTGTCTATAGTCCATAGTAACGTAAGATGTAATACATTTGTGGTAATCATAAAAGGCTGACGCACCATGAAATATGTTTCCTGTATTATGCTGTATATTAATTCCGACATTCTTGTTTACCATGTATCTATAGTTCCAGGATTCTGTTATTTTCGTGTGCCATACAAAACTAAGTGTACTGTGTCTTATATTAATCCAGTGGATAAAATTTTGGTAATCTTGGATGATTTATATAAAGGCTTAGTACCGGAATTCGACTGTTCTTATGTGCGGTAATATATAGTAATGCGCAGTAGGTACCATAGTTCTGGTACTCTTGTGTATTGTACGCAGATATGAGCAGTGACAACTGTCTGGGACCAGCTCCCCGCCTCACGGTTGGTTTTCTGGGGCTGTGTGGCTGATCTGATCACCCCCGTTCACAAGAGCAGTGCGGTCAGAAAGCAGCCTCGGGGTTGGCTCGCCAGTGCTGACGCGATGCCAGCAGCGTCTTGACGAGGTATCCGTCCTCCCAGATGCGTCACCTCCTCCGCTCGCGCCGCTGCCAAGTTCTTAACTCTTCCCATTACATCTCCGATCCCCTTCTGATCCCGCCCTCGAGTGCAGGGGAGTCCCCGGGACACCGGGGAAAAGAGGGGCGGGAGAGAAAAAAAAATAAGTGTAAGCGAACAGTTTTTGGAATTCCTCCAGCATCCCTCACACTCCCGTAGACCGAGCGGTTCCCGGGTGGCGTATCAGTCCGATTCCCTCTCCTCGCTCCCAGACATCGAAGTCTCTTTTCACTCATTTCTTTTGTATGACGCGGGCGAAAGGAAAGGGGGGAAGAGGAGGTGAAAAGTTGGTTTAGGTAGCAACCCACCCGAAAAAGTCCCCCTTCCCATGCGCCCCTTGCGCAAGTACGCGGGGTTGGGGAAAAATGCGTTTCAGCAGTCCCATAAGTAACAAATAACAACCCCATCATCTGCCTTCTCTTCTATATCACGGCATGCGTCCCCTTTCACCCCCTCAGAGCAAACAAATAGGTGGCTGTCTCTCCGTTACATTCCCCTTGCTCTCCCCTCTACACCATCCAAGACTCCCCGTCTAATTTGCATGAGCCCGTTGGAGAGAAATGATAAGTCGACTCTGCGTGTGGGAGGTCTTTATGAACTGCCTTTTTTTTTTTTGCCTTAGAAGAGTGAAGTGAAAACTGGAGGATTGTTTTATATCGCATGTGAAGATGACTTCCCTTTCTCCTCTAGCCTTCGCCCTTCTATTTTCTGTGGAACGCTACAAAAGAAAAATATCCGCAGTCTTTACACGAAAATCCAGTTGTTCCATTTGGTCTTTATATTTCAGTTGGACGCGGTACGTTACTTTGGTTAATTTTTATGTTAATAACCTAGCAGAGAACTGATGTGAATTGAAATTTGACATCTCATTAGTTTAAGTCGAAAATATAAGCGGTATGTAATTATTATTTGAGGTAGCTACACATTTCCTTACTACATGTTAATCACGTGAATCAATAAGAATTTAGGTAATAACCTAAGCATTTTCATATTTAGTAAAGCCTTAAGCTAAATGTCTGTTGTTTAGAAACGAAATTCCGTTTTTATTAGTAGGCAGGGGGGATCGTTTAGGAAATAAAGCCAGAAAACAGAAGAAAAAAAAGACACCGAATTGTGGATGTTTAGACCGAAACGTGTGTTAAATGGTTGACAAGGAATATTATGAAAATCAACACGCTATTTTTTTAAGCAAATTATCTCAGATGTAAGATTAATGTTCTCTAGGTATTATTCTTCGGACATTGTAAAGCAGTGGCGTCGAATTGTTTCCCAGATGAGCTATTCTGGTATTATGCAGAATTGGCACCCCTTTCACTGGAAAAGACTCCACACTTCAGAACTAATTTCTGTTGCGAATTTATTTGCGTTGATATCTACTAGCCATAATGTAAATATATTTGCTCGCGAGCTTGTCTTAATAACAAAAATAAGTAACACTTATACATATGTTCGTATTAAAGTACTGTAACATACTAATTTGTTAGTTAAAATCTTTAATGTCATCAGATGAATACCACAAAAATGTTTGACAAATTTGCGGGATAATGAACAAGGCAAACATATGATATTCACTTCAGTAAATAAAATTGTAACAGCTCTATTAGATACAACGATTTTTAAGAGATATTTGTTATTGTTATTAAAAATAAACCCATTTATGTAAAATTTGATCACAAGAAAAATTATACATATTTTGTGAGTTTCACTCAAGCACAGCTGCACTTTACATTTGTACAAATATTCCTGGTTGAAATACGCTACGCATAACGCATTTCCCTAAATTCTCCTACTTCAAAATGCATCCTATTTTGGGATACACGTACAACATACGTAGATGTATTTAGTCCTGACCAACAGTGGGGGTGAAACTATTTTAGTTTTCGTAGCATCTAGGAAGACCTGTGGTAGCTGAATTTGCGGGAATTCTTCATCGCATTAAGGATGTTCAAGTGCGATAAAGTCATAATTTTATATCTATATGAAATAGTGTTAGTTTTGTAGACGATACTTGAGAGTGCAGTTTCCTCTTACGATACAATTTTAGCAGGCGTAGTTTTCTCATAACAGTGTGTCAAAGTAAAAATTTGCATGTTCTGCTGTCATGCAAATAGTGAAAACCAATTGACTTAAGTACGTGAAATAATTCAGAGTGAAATAACGTACTATGGTTTACGTAATAAAACATTTGGAAAAATCTCGCGAACTGTTTTTGTATTTTAAAAAAATGCTGAATTCGCAACTTTTTTCTCTACTTCTGCGATTTTTTTAAATTCAAAATATTACGTTGTGTATTATTTTAATGTTTTATTGCATAGATCATGGGATGTAAGTTGAAAGTGAATTAATTCGATTAAGTAGGTCTGTTGTTTTTCACTATTTGCATGGCAGCGTAACAAAAAATTTTTGACTTTGACACCTTGTTGTGAGAAAATTATGATATATGATATTGTTTCGTGAGAGCAAAATATACTCACAAGTAAAGTGTACAATACTAAAATTATTTCATAAAATATAAGACAATGATTTTATCGCACTCGAACACCCTTAAGGACAAGTTTTTATTTATTTCTATATGGTTTATTAACGTCCTTCGGTTTTTGCACTTAGGCTCAATAAGGGACGGCTTACAAACTAACTAAACCTAAGTAAACCACAAACACCCATGCCCGTGCTGGGATTCGAACCCAGGACGTCTCGCACAGTAGGCCGGCATGCTACCGACCAAGCTACGGAGGCCGGGGATAACAGAAGTTACAAGAATAAGAAGAATGTGTTACATCCACCACTCTGAATGGCTAAGAGGCATTCAATTTTTTCTGGTGCAACATCAAACATTTTATACTCTGAAATATCCTGTGTGTTTTGCGGTCGAACCATTGCATAGCGTAGCTCATCCCAGATATATTTTATTTGCAACAGTGTTATTCTTTGTGATGGCATTTCACATTTATTTATTCTATAAAGGAGTTTTCAGTAGAAACTTCTCAAAAGCCTTGTAAAGTATTAAAGCATTGGTGGGAGGCGAGTAACCTAACCGCTCAGCCAACGCGGTCGCTAGAAAACCTGGAAAACTTTTATCTACATGTCATGTGCCAAAAATATTGATACATCCAGTGTAACTGAAGTCATCGTGACGAAACGGATAAATCAAAGGTGATAGGAATCAGTCTCACATAAACGAGAAGCTGTTGTCCTTTAACATGATAATGTTAGGGTTCTGCGCATGGTTTGACCATAGACTTGAGGAGTTTCGGTCTGTTCTTCGAGACTGTTACTGCATAAACTATGAAGATCTGACCTGTGACATTCTAGGTCACACTGCGCTTGTTCTTGTTTTACACTTCTGTGTCTGTATTGCTTGCAGTAGTATATTTGCCGCCTATTTCACGGGAAAGCGGATGAATGTTAATATATAATATAGTGAACCAATAGAAAGAGAACACATTAATAAACATAACCTAACAGAGAATAGCGAAATGAGTCTCGGTAAGTGTCCGAGGTACAGCTACAGGCACTTATGTATTTTGCCATGTTGGTGGTGACATTTTAAAAAGTAGAAAAGTGAAAAATACAATAAAATCTAACACATAACAAACTGTATATTTACTACACCCCGTACAATTCCCATCCCTGACAGTTACGCATCGCCTTAGCCGGGAAAAAAAATTCAGTTGTTGTTACAATTTATTTTTTGGCCTGTCGAATATTTTTTTTTGTGCTCACGATAAACACATTTTGCTGTCACCGCTAAAAATGTGTGGTCACCAAAAAAATTACTTGTCTTTACTGCAAAGTTCAAAAACATATCCTACGTATTTTATTCGCCAGTGTATCTCGGACATATTTGTGTACAGAATATTACTGATATTTTCCTTTTTGAATGATCCAAACCACAAATTCTGAAACAGGTGGTTTTGTGCAATTATTTTTCCCCGTCTTTATGGGTACTTAAAAATAGATTTATTTACAGTGAGCCCTCAAAATTTAGTAAGGTAAAAGCGGGAAAACGGGGGTATCGAAATGAGGACGAAGTACTTTCCAATATATTGAGGCTACTGTGCAACATGATGCCGATCTAATACGTAGGTTATTGTTAAATATTTTACTTAAGTGTATTATCGAGCTTTCGTGTTCTTTAATGCATAATCACGTAACAAAACTTTCACACCACAATGATACATATGATTCTTGCAATACATGTTCTATAAGTGGGGACCTGAAAAAATTCGCGTTTTCATTTGGACGCAAGCCAGAATTCAAGCAGCTGTAAGTTCGTGTAATTTTGCAATTTGTCTTATTTTATTAATCACGTCTTGTAGTGCCCAAATAAGCGTCTTATTGTTGTCCCAATCATGTAGTTTCGCTGTATCAGCGATCAGCCATGAGCAGATGTAGTTTTCTTGACAACATATATATTCTTGAAGTCTATCCTACAGGTCAGTGAAACCGTGAATTTTTCTAGACTCTATTAGATATTGCTTTGCCAGCACTGGATGGGTAAACGAAACAATGACGAATCGTAAATGAAGTAAGCGTTGTGTTATCCCTATCCAGTGTCCAGGAAATGGTCTTAGACAAGTGACCTGCCCCTTTGGCAATCCTGGATCTGCTTGTCTGTGCGTGATTCCTTGCCTTGGGTTCACTCTCCGCAGTATGTTATAATTATTCATGGATCGCTCTATAGTTTTGCAGTGGTTTCGAAAAAAATTTTAACGCAAATTAATACATGTGTCATAATTAATTCTTTGAGTTTTAACACGTATATATAGGGACAGGAATTTTTCGTGAAAAGATTTTTGCAGCACTTTGTTTCAGTGTCTTACGTGCACACCAGTAGCTCAACTTCATGGCTATTGACAAGAGTTATTTGTGCAGAGTTGTCATTCATTTAACTGTGCCAATCAGTACACGGATAACTGCCACACATCACGTCTCTGATTTGCGGGTTTAACCTCCACACGCTGGGTGTTACGGCATCCAATCACTTGCATCTCGGCTTTGTGGTCAGTGATTGGATGCCGCTACTGAATATTTGTGATTCGTCTTTAAGGGCGCCACCTACCCGCGAGTTACAGGCTCAAAAGGGACGGAACTGTAAGGTCGACCTTGAAGTGCGCATAAAATGCTGCGTCGCCTCAACAAACCAAGCGCTGAGCTAACGTGCAAGGTTCCCGCCGAACGATTTTTACTATGGGACACTAAGCGGTGACCATATAATTTTATTGGTGGAATGTCTGCAACTAAGATCATTGCAGGTTACAATCTGAGTTTCACGTACATCCGGTTAGTGCATTTTGAAGTACGGCAGTCTGAAAAGGCCGTTTTTAGCCATGTTGGAGGGCTTAGAAACAGTGTTTTTAATGAGCGTGGCGTCTAACAGTGAGATTCCGACCTTGTCTGAAGTTTGTTTTCTTTTCGTACTTTGACACAATGGGCACATATGGAATATTTTCGTAGAAAAAACCTGTTTACGAACACACTACAGCGCATTTGAAGTGTGGGGTAGGCCGCCGCCTTAAGGGATAGTGTTGGACAATTTTATTAAATTTTCAGTTTTTTAGAGTCATTACATTTTATTGAAATTGTATCATCAAAATTTTCTCTCCGACAAAGCATATGATATATTTTAGGCAAACTGTTTGACAAAAAAATAATGGATTCTTTCATTAATTTGTCATGCAGAAACATTGCGATAGATTTGTAGGTTAACTTCAAAGAATTCTCTTCCAATGATTCCACATGGCCCATTAATGAAAGATTCCATTATTATTTATGTCAAGCAGTTTACCAATAATAGGCCTATATCCTATGCTTTCGAAGGGAAAATTTTGATAATACAGTTTGAATGTATGTTATGGCTCAAAAACTGAAAATACAGTAAAATTGTCTAACATTCCCCCATACGGGGGCGCTTGCCAGAACATTTTTACTACTTAAATTTTTTTTTATATTTGTACGAGATATGATTTGTTTTGAAGACATACATTGCGACTATTTTTTACTGCAATGAAGATGTTTTTAGCTTTCAATGTATTTTTATGATGGCGAGTTAAAGTAGTCAAATTTGCATAAAACGGCTTTATGCTTTACACGAAAACCGACTTACAAAACTGAAAAAATACATACCGAAAAACGAAGTTGTAGGCTACAAGTTCTCTTATACAAAGTCAAAGAATTAAACATTTTTGGATGTTTAAAAAATTCTTAAATTTTTAAATTGTAATTTAAAATTTCAGAAAATTTTTAATATATTTTTGTCTAAGGAACCATGTAGCTTACAACTGCATTATTTAGTGTGCATTTTTTCAGTTCGGTAAGTCACTTGGTTTTCCCGTAAAGCATAAAACCGTTTTACGCACATTTGGAATTTTACATGCCATTCTATAAAAACTAGGAAAGATGAACAATTTTCATTGCAATAAAAATAGTCACGTTATATGTCTACAAAACAAAACTTATCTGGTACAAATATTAAAATTTTTAAAACAATAAAAAATTTCCATCAAACGTCCCTTAGTTACTACATAACCATCCTCCAACCATACATAGGGACAAGCAGTTTTTGCGAAACGATTTCTTCAGCACTTTGTTTTAGTGTCTTAAGCCTAGTTTACACCAACGAAAACATTGATAATATCACGTGTTTTCAACACATTTACTGACGATGTTATAAAAGTGCTTGAAAATTGTTGACAACATAATGTTATCAACACTGTTGCCAACATTCCGTTATTAACTTTGTTACTATTTTATAAATGTTAGTAACATTTGTTACCGACATTTTGTTAAAAACATTTGCTACCAACATAAGTTATGAATTTTATAAATATGTTAATAACTTTGTCACTAACACCGTTGATAACATTATTTTTCCGACCCATTATAGGGCGATATACTGTAGATCATAGGCTTTTGGTGACAAATATTACTCTAGAAATGTTATCAGCAATGTTGTAGGCATTTTTGTCATCAACAATGCTGTTAACATCCGTGCATCATTCTTACAACTTTGTTATTAACAATAGTGTTTTCAGCAATGTTAAAAGCACATTTGCTACAACATTGCTATAAAATTGTGTACAATATCCTAAAATTTGTTGATAACATTTTTGTAACTAACATATTTTAATTAACATGGTTACCGCTATATTTTCTGTCTAAACGGGGTTTTACGTGCACACCTGCAACTCTGCTCTGATTCGTGGTCAGCGATTGGACGTTTTTACTTACAGCATCTTAGGTTATACTCGCAAATCATAGACGTGGGTGTCGCATTTAAACTTTTTCTAATTGATACAATCATATGAAAGACGTCCCTGCACATACACATACAGCCGGTGACCATGAAGTAAAGTTGCAGATGTTCACGTAAGGCATTGAAACATAGTGTTACAAAAAATATTTTCGAGAAAACTTCCGGACCTTAATCAATCATATGGTGCAGAGGACACTACACTGCTTTGAAAAATACGGTGACTCAAAAAATTCTGGCGTTTTTCCACTATCTCTACTAATGAGACGAGTCATGCGTTTGTGGCCAAATAATAAATTTGCACACTTTTGTTTCAATGCCTTACGTGTGAAAATGTGCACTATGCCTCACGTACACAATGCCTTACGTGCGCAAATATGCACAATGCCTCACGTACACAATGCCTTACATGCACCTTGTGTCATGGTTATTGACAGCGTATATATTTGTTCAGACACGTCTCATATATGAATGCACCAATCAGAATTAGGTTAGTGTGACACCATACGTACGAGATTTGCCAGTACATTGGAACTCGAAAACAAGTGAACGTTAAAATATTCCATTACTGACCATGAAACATAGCTGCAGACGTGCACATACGATACTGAACTCAAATGGTGCCAAAATCTTCTCGCCACAAAATCGTGGATCTACCAATGGCCAGATGGAAGATCTGCGGGCTACTAGACTTTTTGTGACCACTCAGTAACATGCGGCACACGCAGACCATCTTTTCAGTAACTGTAGAGTCAAATAGCTCTCAGCCATGTACAGTTCTCATCAACTGCAGTCTTGCCTGACAACAACAGACCAGTCGCCACTGTATAGCTCTCTTTAAATAATCATACAATCTTTTCAATTTTTATGTGACCTTTGAATAATTTTTGCAATGAAGGATGTGTGACAAACTGAAGTGTTTTATATACGCCATTGCTGGCGACATTTCTGTGTCATAAAAAAAACCCACAGTTACATAGTAATAATAAGCACAAGAAAATGAGAAAAAAAGAAGAAACAGCGAAAAAAACCAGAAATGTTTGTAATCAACAAGCATGCAAGTAATTCGAAAATAGATATATAGTCGGTATAAGGAAACAAAATAACCAAGAAGAAAGTCAAAACAGACGAGGACCAAACCCGGTGCATGAAAATGTCAATAATGTTAGAAATAAGATAACGAGTACAACACAAATGAACACAGACCACACAAATTAACACAGCGAATGAAATGGCGACTCAGCGAAATTCGCTAGCAATGACGTACCCAACAAAACTCTTCAGATTTCCAATATTTAAGTAGAAATATTTTGAGATGTTTGGAAGTGAATTGTAATACGGGCATTTACTTGGCCACGTGAAAGATTCGTCGGGCATTCAGTGAATCGTAAAGTGAACTCTTAACTTACGAATTGGTGAAAGAAATGAGATATTGCTGCCACAATTAGCAAACTATAATAATAAAATGATCATCGAGGTAGGGTGCGCTATAAAAGTAATCATAGACAGTTAATTAAACAGTATAAACTTTTCTTTCAGATCATCTTGATCTGGATTATGACAAATACTTTTCTTTTTCTCGGATTGGCAAAAAGTATTTGATATTTGGAGAAAAATGTTTGTGAAACTATTGGTTTAGTTGATAAGGCCTTCGTTTTGTGTGCAAGATGTCGTCCTGGTTTGGGACCACCTCAAAAATACTTCTAACTGAATAACAACTGTTGTTTTATTTAGAGCTTTGAATCCTAAACTCGACTATCGTTAGTTGGGTTTTTAGATCCGTAGCGAAATAATCTTCCACCTTAGCAAGCGTGCAGTGCTGGGTCTCGTAAAAGAAATTAGTCCAACAGCTTAACAGCTTACAGCCGTTTACTTTACTTCCTACGCAGTCATTCAGTTGGACTTTTTTTTGTCGTCTTGCTGAAACCATAAACATAAGTGTTCAGTGCCTGCTGAGGCTATTGCCGGCGAGAGAGGAAGACACAGAGAGCGCGGCAAATACAGAAGAAGAGAGATACAGAAGAGAGAGCGAGCTCCATAATCCACAGAACACGAGAAAGTAACTGGGTCTAGTAGCTGTTTGATTTGCATCCTCCCGGCTCCCGACCGCCCCTTTTATCTTCGGCTTACTTTACGACTTTAAACGGACCAACTTCCAACAGACTAAGAAAAAAAAAAAAGAACGGCATGGAAAAAAATTTCAAGATAAACGGGGCAGAAGAATAAGTCAAGGAAACGTAAGAGAGTACGAAAAAAAAAAAGTAAAGGAAAAAAAATCCTGTAAGAAGATTAAGGATTTTTACTTGGTGCGGGGTTGTTCAGATTAAAATAAACTTTTTTTTCCTGCATTCTCTTTTGCTCCTCCAACTTCACCCTCCTCCCCTCAATTCCTTTTCGTTTTAAAACTGTTTTCCGAGAAATCTGTTTCTTACTTTCAAATTATCAAGAAATTAGTTTTACTGTAAGGAAGTGGTCGGATGGGGTGGGACAGGGAGAAGGGAAGAAATCTCTGAGCGGAGGCGGGAATGTTTAAGAAGGAGCGAAGCAGGGGCGGGATATTTAGGGCGGTGGTTGGCGGGCCTGGGCGGTCCGCGAGTTGGGGGACCACCTCGTAAACAAGATCCGCAGGGGAGTTAATGCTTTCGGCGAAGTGGCTGCGACGCGGAGCCGGAAACGAAAGCTGCCGCAAAGGTTGTATACCCACGCAGGGGAGCAAGGTTGGGGAAAGATGCATTCTCTGGCCATCTGACCCTTCTCCCTGCACCCGCATCACCGATCATATCCAAAATCCACATATTTTGTTACTTTGTGTCGGCATATCGCCTGTCCGCGCGCTTTCCAAAACAAACCAACAAGTTTGTCTGGAATCTCACTGCAATGTAACTCATGAAGTTAAATGTTTCTTAGATCCTTTCAGTTTCGCGATTAATATTACAAAAGGAATTTAGCTAAAAACCTAAATTTTTACTATACACGTTATGTATGAACGATTAAGGTATTAAAAATTTTCATTAATTAGAAGGCAAACAACCCTTACTGCCGAATAAGTAAAAAAAATAATAAACGAACTTAATCTTAAAATATAAAGTTTCTTTAAATTAACGTTGTCAGTAATTCATCTTATTATTCATTTATAGTATGAAAATTACATATTTCTGCATCATAGATGATTAGGTCTAGGCTTATTAATAACTGGTTTAGTTACTAAAACGACCATCCGCGCCAATGAGACAGTAATTCTGTTTGAATGTAGCGGTAACAGTAACCACAAAAACAGAAGTTAGACTTAGTACGTGACCTCGTCACTCGTTTTAGAAATGTTAATATAGAACACCCGAATCAGTAACAATGTGGATTAGTAAGGAGCATAATCCGACAGCATTGTTTGATAGACCATTCATTTGTCGGTCTACAAATTCCTGACATTTCTTCATGCGTTCTTTAGGTAATTGTATCTCTGACGATATGTCTCCATCCAAAGTGCTAAAAACTCAAAAATGTTTTAACTAAATGTTTTGAAAATATTTAAGACTAAAATATGAAATGCACGTTACTACTGTGATATCATACATTTATTCATTTTGTTAGAAGTGTGGTTTATAAGTTTGCAATCAAGTGGTTTACAAGGGCAAATAGAATTATAGAAGACAAAAAATTCACAAAAGCTTGTTGATGAAAATAATATTAAAAAAAACTGTTCTCATCATGTGATCGAGTCTAATTATTTTGAAATGAGAAATAGCATTTACTTAGGTTAATTGTACAAGCCTCTGTTTTATGAAGAGGAAAAATTATTTAATGTGAAATATAAAGAATGATTTAATGTAGCAACCGAGAGTACTCAAAATAGAAACCGACTCGGTCATACTACAAGGACGATTTCAGTAGTAATTCCAAAACAGAAAAAACTTCAACTTTTTTTTACATTGTTTCTCTAGTCGTCAGATTCCCGGCTAGGAACTCTACTCTGGCACTTTGTAGGTGATTTAAGAGAAGCACAGTTCAAGTTGTTTGACAAATTCTAACGACCAAAATCAAACGGATGTTTATATGCTTCTTAGTTTCATTTCTAATGGTTCGGGAGTAGTAAATGCGTCGGTCTTCACTTCGTGTCTGACCCAGTCAATCAATACCTCGGACAGGCAGCAAATGGTAAAACCACGTCCTTCCTCGTCAGCTAGCAGTTGGATAGGAGGCTCGGCAGACTCGGTACTATGACAGCTACTCGCCCGCAGACGTCATCGCGAACCCCCTGGACTGCAATCCAACAAGTGGACTCTACGACGGTTGTAAATTGGACGAGAACTGGATGATCGACTCTTCGGAACTCTTCACTGCGATCGTAGGCCTCAGAAGACGCCGTAGAATTAAAAATAAATCACCATTCTCTGGTAGCCATTAATTTAGATTTATCCTACATATTCTGCGTCTACAAACGTACCTTCGTGTTCTCTGGGAAATACTATTCACGACGAGCACTAGAGTTGTTCGATTTAATCCAGGTACAAACTTCTTTTCATCGTCTTTCAGGAATTTAGAACCGTCGTAGCTGAATACTTTTTTTCCCTCTCGTTCTTTCGTTCATTTGTTTTTCTTGATGTCACTACCCCATAGAGAATCGTCCTTTGCCTATCGATATTCTGATCTGATCAGACCGAGGAACACACCTCCGAGTAAAAAAAATCCAATTTTTAAAGGAAACTTGTAAGAACCATAGTGGATTTACAATGAATTATATTTACAAGTTTTAAAACCCAAAGACAAAACACATAAAAGCAAAACGTTTTGCACGGGGTATCTGCGATTGTAGAAATTATTAATATACTGCTTCTAGCAGATTATACAACTACGGTTGAAATTTACCATATCTGTAACATAGAAGAAGGTTGTGTTACAAATTACCCCGGCTAGATGTGGAAACAAATTTTCCAATTTGATGAAATTGCTTCACTCGTCAATACTAACAAAGGTAAAATTTTTAATATTTCATGGATAAAAAAAACACAAATGTAAACATACACATGAACATCAACTAAACAATGCAAGTAATATACACTGTGCAACGACGAGACATCCTTCGATAAAGCATTTCAATGTTCATACGAACCAATTAAGGACATTATTCCTCCAAATTTCAACATCATTTTTAATTTATGTGAACGATAAATGTATTGAAATATTAATTGAACTCATTCTAAATTACATGTCACTGCAACACGCTACGTATTTTCAACAATGTTTACTCCAAGTTGCAAGTTCGTGGTTAAATTTTGCTCAGAGAAAACAATAAGAATCGCGGTTAACAAAATCACACTTTCATTTATAAGTGTTGTTTCATTTATAAGTCATAGTTTGACATTTTAATGTTCTAGTTACATGTCAACCAGAAAAAAATATTCAATTGTTCCTCATTTTTCGGCACACCTCTTGGTCCGGGGATCCGACACTGTTCAAAATCACACTACAACCTAATAGCAGAACGAGCCGGTCGCACCCAAATCATCTCGGTCGCAAAATTAATCATGAGGAATGAAATTTGTGTAACTGTTAAAATAAATTGGATACAAAATCTGCAACAAGCAGAAAGAAGTATTCTTCTTTGTACCATTCAAAATGAAATTAGGCCTAATGTACCTAAACGATAATTATTTAACGAATATAACAACTAGTAGCCTAGCAATTCGTCGAATTAATGACTTTCACAGTTTTTGGCGGCGTCTCCTGTAAAACAACTTCTTAACTTATAAAATCGTAGAATAGTTCAATTTCGGCAACACAATCCCTTCCTTCATACTTACGCATACTTAACAATATGTTCACTTAATAGTCGTTTCAAATAATGTATCTGACCATAACATACTGCTGCGGACATTATTTCTGTTTCTCAGTCGACAGATTCAGGCCTCGCTCTTTACTTTAGCAGTGGTACCGAAAATATTTTTTTAACGTAAATTAATACATATATCAAAAATTCATTCCGGCAGTTTTAACACTTATATATCATTGTTTGTACCTGATTTTTTCTATTGCAATACGCAAAACAGATTTTTAGATTTTTGCCCCTGAAATAGTACATATTTTGTTGTCAAAATAAGCCAAAATGAAGCAAAGTAATATTTTATTAGCAAACAGTACATATTAAAAAAAAATTCTCTGGCGGAATTGTGTATCGTATGACTATACACAGTCTCAAATTTTTTCAAAGCATTTGGTTGAAAAATATTAAAGTTATTTGAAATTGTTAGAAATAAATTAAAGATCATGGCCTTAACTTGCAGATTGTTCAGTAGCTACCTTAAATGTCAATTAACCCATATTGTTACGTCTGTCAAAAACATAGTAGAGAGCTCCACATTATCTATTCTATAATAGTGGTACTAATCAAATCCAAAATAAATCGTGTCATGCGACTGTACAATGACGTTGGTGACGAAAAAAAAAAATCTCTCGACATTCACGTCGGTGTAAAATATCAACTGGACAACTAAGGTTCCAGGACAAATCGCTTCAAACGCCAGTTACACAGCGAATCGCATCACAATTAGCCATCTCGTGACTCATAATACAATTACCACCAAACATAGCTTTGTTGATTCACCAACAAAAGTATGGATGGTCAAACAAACTGCCACGTTAATATATTTTGCTGTAACTCTTTAATTCATAGTAGCATATCGACACAATTGAGTGATACTGTATCTACCTTTCACTTCATTGGTGTCAACATGAACTAACTGGTAGCATTTATTCTTAATTATTTTGCTCACCTTAAAAGGACCTTCGTACAATAGGAACAATTTACGTGTCACTCGTTCCCAAAACTGAGATACAAGATGTGTTCTAATTAATACCAATTTGCTGATTTCAAATTTTCTATTCTTGGTTTCTTCGCATATATTGCTCTTCGTTTCGCTGTTGTCACCAGTCGACTATGTACTAGTTTCCGTATTTTCTCTTGCATATCGAAGTTTTCCATTATTCCGTCTTCGTTTTCCATTTCGCAGCGAGGGATCGTCATTTTATCGAAAACTTCCGATCGTTCGTTAGTCAGCACCTCGAATGGAGTGAAATTAATAGAGATGTGTACGGTATGGTACATCACCAACTTTACCAACGGCAGTTTCTATGCCAGTTTTGCTGATTCCTGTGACAGTGTATTCTCAACATTGTACCAAGCGATCTCATCCTGCGTTCGACCACACTAGATTGTGGGTGATACACTGAAGTCGTAGTTGGTATAATCTTCAAAGATTTCAAACAGTCTTGCCAGGTTTTCCGCCGTGAATTGTGTCCCATTATCAGAAATAATGCACAATGACTAGAGACATGAACTTTTCGAGAAAAGAAATTTGTCTCACTTTGTGTCAGTGACTTGTGTGCACGTCTGCAGACTTGCTTCACGGTCAGAGATAGGATGTTTTGACATTCGTGTGTCGTGGGGTTTTACACGCAAATCACAGACGTGTGGTGTTACAGTAACCTTATTGTGATTGGTACAGTCAAATGAGAAACGTCACAGTTCAAAGGCACGCTGCCAATATCTATGAAGCAG
>PNEQ01130079.1:31292-60719 GCA_003012365.1 Medauroidea extradentata | reverse complement strand
CAAAGGATTTCCAATTTCCTTTACAAACGCTTTCACCTTGGCCAATAGAGTACTTGCGTTTGCTTTCACTATGGCGTATAGTTTTGTAAACTTCGAGAAAATGTTGATTATAACGAATACGTGTTTAACTCCGACATTCAACTGAGGTAAGGGTCCAAACAAATCTACTGATACCAATTCTAAGGCTCGTTCTGGGATAATAGCTTGCATTTCGCCGTGAAGAGTTTCATTGGCGTGTTTCGCATTCTGACAAAGGTCACACGTAACGATAATGTTTGATACTGTCGATTACATTTTTTGACAGTAAAATTGTCTTCTCAAAGTATCGCACACTTTGTTTAGGCCCACGTGGCTAAGAAACTCATGTTAACGCCACACGAATTCTTGAACTAGACTCGCAGGAATTACAGGTTTCCAATGCTCATTAAAAATAGCTCGTTTTGCCGAATGATAATATAGAATGTTTTCGTCGTCAGTACAATGTAAGAATTTGGATTTCTTAGACAAGGAACCTTGTTTTAAAATCTCCATGACCTTCATATACCTCTGATCACTTTCTTGCTCAGTTTTTAACTTCTGCATCAAATCTTTAATATCAGGGTGTTTCTTTAAGTTTTCTAAGTTATGACAGGCCACAGTAAATTCTGAAGACGATCTTTTGTTCTCGGCGAGATGTAGTTCAGCGTCAGGAACATGGATTAAATAGTCGACTTCAAGGTTATCTTTTCCTTTGATATGTTGTATTTCAATATCATAGTTCTGTAGTAGTAAAGACCATCGTGTCAACCTTCCTCCGAAAATCTTGCCCACCTTTAGACAAGTCAAGGCTTGGCGATTTGTCATCAGCTTTATCTTTTCACCCAATAGTAAATCTCGGTATTTATTTAAAGACCAAACTATAGCCAATGCCTCCTTTTCTGTTACAGTGTAGTTCCGTTCAGCCTTATTGAGAGTTCGGCTGGCCATCGCAACCGTTTTCTCTATCCCATCTTAGTCCACTTGGGTTAGTTGAGCTCCCAATGCATATGCAGACGCATTCTTATATAATCTGTACTCTCTGCCTAGGATGGGATGATAAATTACCATTATTATATCAATTCAACGGGTAAATTCTGCCACAGCATTACAGGTACCGAAAGGCATCACTTGAAAGCAATATTGGCGATTGTTGAACAAGAAAGTGGTGTACTTTTTGCTTTCCTCGGACAATTTATTTTGCCAATACCCGACAGTAAGGTCTAGGGTACTCATTATGTTTATCCCTGTGTATAATCTTAGTAACTAATTCTCACCGGGCCTTCCCTTTCTAATAAGGATATCTTATTAATTTGTCTCCCATCTAAACACATCCTCACGGATCCATCATTTTTACGCACACAAACCAAGGGATTGCTAAAAGCACTAGGCTCCCTTTTAAATATATTCCACGTCAGCATCTGTTGCAAAAACAATTCAGCCTCGAATAGATATTTCTTGGGGATTGTACATTATTTCTTATGAAAAGGTTCCCCTTCTTTCAGACGTATCTGAGCGGTATATATCATTGTTCACGATTATTGACTAACAGTTCCCTTATTTCATGATGCTGCATAGCCGATCAACAGTCAATTTAATTTACAGTAGGAGCTATGTCTTCAGATGAAGCTTTACAATCAATCTCCTTATTTGAACTCAACGAGGAAATTGATATTTCCTTATGTAACATGTTCTCCAGCTTATATGTGAAACATTATCCTTCAGGACGTGTAGTACGAGTAATTTCAGGAGTGGAGACCAACCATATGCCAAAATTTAATACCACATTGTAATGGGTTAAAAAAATCTTATCACTGGACGTGTCAAACCTTCAACAATTAAGACAGCTACCTCTTTGGGCTCACCCAGACCTCGTATGAATAAAATTATTTGACGAGTAATTATTGGGCTGGATTTTGAAGTGGCACCAATAACCTTCAATCTTGGAACAGGCATAAACTGCATACTCGCACCCGCTATAATGAGGTGATCAACAGCTTCCTCTGAAATACACGATTTCTCAACTCCACTATACGGTAAAATTTGAAGTATTTGTCCACAGATTTCTAAGTTAAGTTCGGGTCAAAGTACTTCACAGTTTGACTTCTCTATGTCTTCCGAATCTTGCATAAGAAATTCCCTGTCTTTTTCATTACAAAACATCAAATTTAATTTAAATAACTCATTACAGTTTCTTTGTGGCGCATATTATTCACTGCCGCCATTTCGTGTTTTTCGCACATATCGTGCTCTAGAAAAGTAGTTTTTACGCCCTGGCTTGTTCTGTGGATACTGCTGACGAACTCCGGACTGACGATCGGAGATTATCTCTTTCCTTTTCGGCGATTAGGAACTTGACCTCATCCCGTCGTCAAATTTTCCCTCAAAAGGTAGAGCACTGGGATCAAGAGGTTTTTGACGATCAAAATATCCCTCTTCCTTTTGCTTCGCAGGTGATCTAGAAACTTTACGTTTTCTTCCTTGCGACGACTTTCTGTGTCGATCGGGACCTTTTCGAGCTCCGTCCACACTATCGCAACTTCCTGAGCTAGATAGGAACCTAGATGAGTGACGTCTTCCTGAACCACCACGCCAATTTCGCCGACGGTAGTACATCGGTTTTCTAGTTTTCAAACCTCCCTTCTGACCTTAATGTGCGTAACGACTTTCACAATTAGCCTCGTCATAATATTTGCTGTTACGAAGCTTATTCATTACATTAACCTGACGATCGTGTTCGCCACCTTCTTTTCGATGAAATTTCTCGCCACCGTGGTAATCACCCCAGCCGGTATTTCGTTTCGAAAATTACCGTATCTATAACGTAGAAGAACATTATGTTACACTACTCAGGTATTTTTGCAAAATAGTGCATCGTTCGTTCGCAAAAAAAAATACTTTCCTTGATTTTGGCTCATTTTCATAACAATACTGGTAAAAATTTGCGTGCAAAATTTTGAAAAATCATATTACTACCAAACAAAATTGAAGGGGTGATAGGAAGGCTAGCCGGTGTCATAAAACATGAATTTTCAGGAGGAAGGAAATTCATCGTAGCTGTCGTAAACAATTAGACATATAAAACACAGTATATACATAACCGCATTAATTAGAAATGCACCACTGGCATGAATCTAATTATTAGACATGTACATTTTCCACGCACTGATATGTATATCTCATTTTCAACATAAATTGACATGGATTGTATTTGCTATCACCCCTTCAATTATGTACTAACTATGATATATGTGTAACAATACAATGTAGGGAGTCATCGATATGAAAATTATGTTTCTTCGAATAAAATATTTCCAAAATCACTGCAAAACTGCCAGGAGTGGCCTTAAAATAATGTAAAGAAGTATCTGCTTTGCTCGATGTAACAATCTACTTGAGTGTTGGCCTCTCTCGTCGTCTATTACATTCAAATTTGCCTTGCTAATTTTTTTTCACATTATCCACTTTCTTTCCTCAAAATGTCCCCGATGAAGACAAATGTTACGTCGATATTGGAAGCATTTTGTAGTTCTTTCTGTCTATAGTTTTACGTAATATCCTCTTTTAACACCATATTTCGAAGGAATTAATTGGACTCTTGTCAGTAGCCGTCACTTTTCATGTCTCTCATAGACACATAGCCTGTAGCCTGTTACGAATATGGTATAAAACGAGGCTGAAGGCTAAAATATATTAATACGCTTTTAGGACTTGCACGTAGAAACTAGAGTGAGACGCATTGACATGGGTTATGCATTCTCGTTACTGGATGACAGTTTCAAGTTTCACGTACAACAAAATCGATTTTACAATACCGGTGTTGGCAAAGCTTTCTTGTTAGCCTAACATCCTTGAAGAGTAGGGCCTATAATTGCATTCAACCAATATTGTGGTTCATTAAATCCATAAATTTTCTGCTAAGTAAAAATATTGACGATAAAATGCGTCAAAAACGAATAGTTTTGTCACTAGCAACGTGAAATACATCAAAATACACATTAGAAAATTGTATAAACAACGTTATTACATGTTTTAATATTATATATAGATACATAATAAATCACGTCGAAATACTGACGTTTCACACCCGACAGCTTCAAAATTGCACACAATGTAATATAAATGTACTGGATATTCACCATGATTAACTAGTTAAATGGGCTACAATGCATTACACAAGGATATGACTAATATATGAGCGTGGCGCCTAGTATTTGCAAAACCACAACATTTTAACAATTTGACAAATTTTAAGAACAAAAATTTTGTGAGATACAGAGAGGCTTTACCACGTAAAGATGCAAATTTTACACGTTACGTGATTTTACGTGACAGCGTAGAGGACTTGATACGTCTCCAAAAATTACAATTTGACCTTAAATGGGAAGAGGTTGTTTTTAACACCGCAACACTTTCGAAACAACAAACAAGAATTCCTACATGCAATTCAACAATTTATACAATTTACACATACGTGACTCGCCGACGCGTCAATGAGCATGCACCAAAATTGAATCGGTCATTTGAGAAACCCCACATATCACATTTTTCACAATGTAGGTTTATGCACATTCACTCTTAAAACTGTGAATTCAATCCGTTCAGGATAGAAGTAAAATGTGTACCAAATCTTTTTAAACAAAGATACGTTATTTAGAAGACTCATATAAGTATACATTTTCAGTAATAAATTATTGAACAGCAATTTCTTGAATGTGACATGAGGGGTTTCTCAAATGACTGATTCAATTGTCAATTCCACGAAAAGTTAGAGACCAATGTCTCAAAATTAGGACCACTATATTCGTGGTCACCTTTCACATAAATAATACTTCTCAAACTTATTACAAAATAATGAAACTTTGCGCCTACCAAAACTCTCTTAACTATCTTGAATGAACCCAAGTTTACGTCGTTGCTGAGGGTATTTCTGATACAAATAACAACTCCGTTTCAGGCAGAAGAAACTATCAAACTGCTAAAATAGCCACTTCCAGTAGTGCAGGCATACAACCATCCTTCAAGAAAATTACGTCAAAAACAGCTTAAGTTCACGGTCATTTAAAACAGTTAAGCCAAAAGGAAAATTTTTAAAGACGGCATCAGAAAACTGAAAATGTTAACAATACCGGACTCTAGATTTTAAATTCAGCTACATTTCCTAACCAGGACTAGCCGCCATAGCCCACCATAGAGTACGAGTACCCTCACGCTAGCAAAAACTACACAGGAAAAAAAACAGTTTTGTAGTGGCTACACAATATTTTGTTAAATAGACCGTACTAAATAAATTTGTGGTGAACACGAAATATTTTGCAGTGTCCACAAAACGTTTTGTTGGCAAGGATATTATTTTGTAATCGCCAACAAATAGCTTAAGGGGGGAGTTCATGAATTTTTTTTTATTATTTTGGTAATTATTATATTTGTACGAGATATGGTTTATTTTGTAGACATATGTTGTGACTATTTTTCACAGTAATGAAAATTTTCTAGCAAGCATAGTTTTTGTATAATGATAAGAAAAAGCCAAAATTTGCATGAAACGGTTTTATACAAGAAACGAAAACAAATTGACTTACAGAAACGAAATAATTCCCGCTGAAGAACAATATCGAGGGCTACAACTAGACATGTACCTAAAAACATTGCATTGAAATTTTTTGTATTTAAAAAAAATACACAGTGTTGACATTTTTTTATTTCAAATTCGGTAGTTTTTTTAATACAAAAAATATTCAATGCTGTTTTTTATTTATGTCAAGACGTAGCCCACAATACTGTTCTTCAGAGGGAATTTTTTCATTTCTGTAGGTCAGTTGGTTTTCGTTTATTATATACAACAGTTTTAAGCCAATTTTGGCTTTGACATGCCGTTACACAAAATTTTCGTTTCTGTGAAATATAGTCACAGTGTATGCCTATAAACAAACAACGTCTCGTAAAAATATAAAACTTATTTAAACAATTAAAATTTGGCTGGGAGCCCCCCCCCCCTCTTAATTTACAATGCAAAATAGTTGGTGTCCACTACAAAAGATGTTTGTAGGGACTAAATTGACAAAAGATTTTGCGGCCACAACAAAACAGTTTTTTCTGAGTAATATTATACCCCTCGGAACTAACAAGATTGCAAAGTCTTGATGCCCTCCAACACACTTTCCGAAGAAGTGGACGCTCTACTCGTTGCCCAGAACCAACCTGGCCACTGACGGCCCACTGCACACTCGCGGAGGAAAAGGGAGGGGGGATTAGAAAGATAAAGGACTGGAGTGAAAGGAAAACAAATAGGATACGATCCAAGTCGCAACCAATGCGAAAGAAAAACGTTACAGTTTCTATACAATGCAATTTTTTCTTTCGTCAAGCATTGCTTGTCGTAGATACCTATTTTTATTTTCAACTAGCTGTCCCTTTGCTGCTTCGCTCGCGTGTACTACAGAAAAGAGTAACTAACTTTTAATTACGTATTAATTGATGATGTTACTATATTCTCTGTATATCTTTAAGATAACAAATAAAAACAGTTTTATCCAGTCCACTTCGCTGAACATACTTTAATTGCAGAACATCTTTGTTTTTAATTCATATTTATTTCTCTATAAAATAGCTGCCCGGCTGCGGCTTTGCCCGCGTGAAATTATGTAATACAAACAGTAACTATGGATAAAATATGTGATGAAGGCATTTAACAGCTACCGTACTCAATAACAGTGAACTATAAATTGTCTTAGATCAGTGTAAAGAGCGCACACAATATGCTCGTATGATGTCATAGTAATTCCCATCGCAAATTCTTGCACGGGATACGAACCCGTAATCCCACCCCTCTCACACCACAAACTTTATACAATACCTGAGTGAATGCTTAAAGGCAGGCCGTGATAATTCTTTCGTATGTACAGGCTACAGTCCGAGGATATTTTATTCATTAGTAGGTTGGCAAAAAGATACAACTGTTTAATTATTTCTCCGTAACCATTCTCTTTTTTCGGGAGACTGTAAAATTTTACTGCTTTTCACATTCTTAATTTTAGAATATCATAAAATCCTGAATTTGATTTGTAGATATTTACATAAGTTTCATTCTTATCAAATAATCATCTCGATATTTCAACGGGTAAAAGCGGTATAGATGACTATTTGAAAACACATTATATTTTTTTAACAGCTTTCAAAGACGAATTTCGAAAAATCCAGGAATTACTTGTTTGATAATTGCGTAAGATTTATTTTACAGCAAATACCATTTAAATATATTCTCTGATTTAGGAGATAAGTGGGATTAATTTAAAACACGTTATATTTTTTAAGAACTTTCAAGAACGGATTTCGAAAAATCATAAAAGTTCTTTTTAGATATTTACTTAAGCATAATCTTAAAGAAAAAGTCACCTCACTGTCTGAAATGGTTTAGGAGAAATCGCGGAATAATGAAAAACACATTTTACTGCTTTTCGCCCCCTTAATTTTCGAATTTCGCAAGATCGAAAAATTCACAATTATGCATTTGTTTGGACAATATTTTGAAGTTAAGGAAGTTATAATAGCTTTCCCGGTTAATAAGATATCGGGGATTTTTTGAAAACCTATTTCACCCCTTTTCACCCCCTTAATTATCGAATTTCAAAAAATCCATTCTTAGTAGGTGCCTACGGAGCAAGGGGAAGCTTTCCTCAAAATTTCATGGTTCCAGGTCCAGCGGGTTGGGCTGTGCGTTGATGAGTGAGTGTGTCAGGACACTTCATTTTATATATTAAGATTGTAATACGGGACAATAAATCTTTAATAAACACCAGCAGACGAATTTGCTGAGATATTTGAGTGTATAGTGTGCTACATTACTTCAGTAAATTTCAGCTCTAATTCCTAAAATTTATAGGTCCTAAATTTGGTCACGTGGTCGATTTGGTAAACTTAATGGCAGTTTCCTAGCGGTTTTGAAGTCGGCTAGAAAAGGTTAACATTCACGACATATTACACGAGCAGCAAACAAGTATGTTTTTTTTATTTGTTTGGATTTAACTTCGAAATGCAGAATACTGATGATTTTTTTTTTTTCAAAATATTTCTTATGTTCTGTTATTTACACCAGCCTCAAAATTGCAAAAAGAATGAGTTAAAAAAATGTCTTAAGAAAAAAATCCACCGAAAAAAGTTGGTAACGTTTTGTCACAAACAGTGCTGATAACTTTATTTTTTCCTCCCGCATACTGCAATTTTTTTCATTGTCAAAGACCTTCAAACATTTGCATCTAAATGAGGTATTTTGATGCTGAACACTACAGACATGTAACTTTTATATGTAGCAGCTACGAACTATTTGTAGTAATGCATAAAATAAATGGTACCAAGGTATATTGAGCAATTCAAGAATAAAATCATTAGTGGAGCATGTTTTCGTTATTTTCTAAAACAAAAGTTAAAGTCAAGTTATACTGTCGTGAAGAACCTTTTTTTTAATGCAGTAGTTAGTTTAATTCTTTTTAACTCGCCTTGTAAACTGTTGTTAATCTCACCATATGGGAAACTGAAGACAGTGAAAAAAACATGTATAATGAGCAAGTGAAAAAAATTTCATCTTATCTGACGATTTTCAAATACTGTTTTCTCTTAATAGTAGCTACTACGTCCTTCTATATGAGATAGTTTCCTGTTTAAAAAAAAATACTTGACTCCAATGTTGCATGGTACTTAAATATTTACTTACTTTTTTAAAGGAAAGCAGGCTCATGAAAACAATTTCCTTGCTATTAGTCTGCGTCTGTTGTGTATGTTTGTATATGTGTTATTAGGTGTATGTGTTCCCTAAAAACGTTTGAGCACTTGAAATGAAATGGTTTAAACTCAGTTCACGTACGGCATTTAGCAACTCCATTTTATATCTATTTTTTTTATCTCTTCCATTTCTTATCTTCAAAATGTCGGGAGTTTGAAAACGCATACTGCTACGGTACACCTCCAAAACAAATTGACCTATTCATATCAAATTGAACATATTGGAAGTTCATATTCTGTGCATTGTAAGTGGAATGATATATTACGTGAGGCTATCCAATTTATAAGACAGCACGACGTGAATAAATAAAGGCTTTATGATTTTATGTTTTGGGAACTGCTCAACCGATTGTAACCAAATTTAAGGTTTTGACATTTTGTCATTCAATTTTCAATTTTAGTAGGGTTTATTGTTGTAGTCTATTATTTTGTAATACGCAATGCACGAAAAAAAAAAATGTTACGTCATATTTCATGAACTGCAAGACTGAATACAATAAAATTTTGTATTTTACAGGTAATCATACAAGTTTTTATTTAAATTTGCATTATGGTTATGTATCCATAATTTGGAAAGCAAACACGACACGAATATAATAATATTTTTGGAATATTTCTGGAACAGCTTGACTGACTTTAATGCTGTTAAAACTCAATATTAGAGATGTGACTTTCTAAAGACAAATGTCGTATTAATTATACCATTTTGAAAACTATATTAATAAATGAGTATGTTATAATACATAGTTCCTGAGACACAATGAACCGACTAAATATAAATTTTACATTTCTGTACTTTTTTTATCCAAGCTTTGATTTTGACAAGTAGTATGGTTTGAAGTCCGTAATTTCGGAGGAAAGTTACATGAATAAAATAACATTTTATGTCATAATTCAGAACTTCTGAAGCGATTCAAGCTAAATGTAATATTTCTACACTTGAACACTCAAGATTTTATTTCAGATGTATTGACTGAAATAAGTCAAAGATTTTGGGGATAAATGAAGACATGAGTTACATTTCTCATACTAAAAATATTGAAACTATACGTTAATATTTCGACGGGTTATAACGAAAACATTGACATTATATAGGTATAATGTTACAGTGCTGCCGTTTTGGAGAATGACGTTATAAGGTTTTTTATGTCTCGGAAATTATTAACCATTTACTACAAATTATGGCATGTAATAAACAGACTACTCGGCATACCAGAGTTCACCTCAGCAAATATGAATTCAATGGTCTAGAAGAATTTTTAACTAAATGGCTTGCGTAGAATTTTTTGTATAATTATTTTTATTATTTATATTCCTATTGTCCAATTTGAATTAAAACTATTCATGGTTAATATAGAAACAAAGTGCCTTACCATCGAGCACTACCTACGCACGTCTGTACAATATGCAGAAATCGTTAAGAACTGTTACCAAAAATGTAGAACAACGTACAATTTTAATTGTATGTAAAAGAGGGATTTTATAATTTGTAAAATTGCAAAAAAATTTGGGATTTTATTTTTAACACCAAATAAAATTAAAAGGACATGACTGTATGCAGTTCAATAAAACCACATGCCTGTCTGGTAAATCTGCAGTGCAGTAGTAAAGAAAGACAGTGAACTTTGGACAGATATTATACTTTTCAGTAACTTGATGAAACTGTTATGTTCCAATCATTAGAACAGTGACGTTGGAAACTCTTTCAGACGTAAGATCTATGAAGGCATTTTTTACGATGGCACGATATGAAATTAAATAATGTACATAAAAAATACGCATGACTTTCGACATTTGCCAAGCAGTATTGTTTTAGCTACATATACACGGACATTATTAACTGTTATCTGAGTTTAATTGTAATGTGCAAGCAAATTTTAGGATGTCAGCATAGAAAAAAAATTTAATAAACGAATTTTGGTTGCAAATGAAGTTGGTATATGCTTCTTAGTTAATAACTACTTAAAAATACTTTTTTTTTAAATTTGTTGAATTCATCAACGTATCAGTTACAATTGCCTCTGAAAAGTTAGGTGATTAGTCTCAACAAACAATCATTAAACATGCATCAGTCCTCGAAACTTTCAATTGTCTTGATATCAGTGTGTAGTTCAATTGTCTTGATATCAGTGTGCAGTGTTACTGAAGGTAACCTTCACCAATTACAAACAATTAATTTTTATCTTGTAGTCTTAAGTGATTATGTACGAGAATTTCTTTGTCTTTTTCAATTGTGTTTTTTTTTTTAAAAGGAACTTGGCTTGAGGGTTGCAGTCATAACTATCAGAACTTAAACGCAGTGACGAAATAAAAATGTTCCTTCTGCACCACCGATCTGCAGCAATCAAAATAATGATTGTAAATTTGACTGATGAATAAAGACCGGACAAATCTGTGGGTTTACTAACCTGTAGAATGTGTCCAAAAATATCTGTGTACTCAGACAGACAGCAGTTGCTCGCTGTTTGCTTGCTGACACAGCGCTACAACATTATTGAGTCTGCATTTAGCTGCTAATTTATTATTGCCTCAGCGCTTTCAAGGATGCGTTGAATAAAACTTTGAGACAATTGTGAGAGAGACACGAACATAAACGTAAGCCTATTTGAATTCTAGGTTATGTCCAACTGAAAACTCGAATTTTTCAGGTCCTTACAGATAAAAATCTCAAGTACATTTTCCTACATCGAGAGGAATTTCGGGCATGCTTCACATCGCCTTGACATATCTACAAATATGTGTTACTGGTTCAAGGTAGCTGTAGTATCGTCAGTAGAAATGAAGAAGACGTGAACGAAAAACATCGTGTTCAAAACATTTTATTCAAACTAGCAAGAGTTGTCAGGTCAACAATATTTTTTTGCCATTTTAAGTTAATTCCCGAACTGTCCAGTTGTTTGGTGTAGGAATAATGGGTTCTTATGTTCGTGTAGAAGAATTTACTAGAAAACTAAATACAGTATATTTTTACACACTCTACTGTACTGAACATTTTAAAATCTTATGCTATATCCTTAAATTTAGAGAATAGAATTCTACGACGCAGTCAATTTAGTTCCCGATCAGAATAGCCGTTGCGAACGAACTCTCTCAGCATTTTCAAACCCTGGTGGCGGGTTCGCCTTCCGACCATGTTTCATTTCCCGCGCAAGAAAGTTGTGACGAAGAGACAAGGAGAGAAAAAAACACGTAAGGAGAAGCCCTGAGTTAAAAAAAAAAAAAAAAAAAAAAAAAAAACAGCGGTGGACCATATTTACAGTCGCCCGTATCACGCTCGGGCAAGAGTGAGACAGAAGATACAGAGCCAGGGTAGAGGAAACACGGCAAGGAACGCGACTTCGTAAGAGAAAGAGAATGAACAGGAGCGGGGGGAAGAGGAAGGGAGAAAACGAACTGAGGAAATGTAAAATATAATCGCAAAATTTCACATCTTGCAGGAGGGGACGCAATGGGCAGAGAGGGTGAGTCGGCTCGGAGTAAACACCCCCTTTTGCAGTTGGCGCAGAAATCGCGGGAGAGGGTGTAATTTACAAGGCATATCTTTCCTTCCACCACGGCTACATACGCTCACCCGCACACCGAGGTTTTTACTAAAAATTATTTTTATTTTATTTTTTCTTCTAACTTTTTGGTGGGTTATTTCAGTTCCCCATGCCTATGTCTTCCCCTCCTACCCTTACACACTTCTCATGCCTCACACCCCACAGCTGATTTTTTTTTGTTGTTGTTTTTAATTCGTTTAAAATTAAAGCACAGATGAGTGCAGAGGGAAGGGACTAGCATACATTACGTTTCGCTCGTTTCCGCAACCACAATATTTTCATTTCCGCTCCTCGGGGGGGAAGGAAAAGGGGGGGGGGTGGCGGTGAAAAAAAATTGTATAAATTTCCCCTACTCGCGGTGAGTTGGCAGCTTTGTCACGGTCGACGGGAGGGAAATTTTTCTTTCTTTGTTTCCCGATCCTGCGCTCCCATGCAACCATTCGCGGTTATGCTAATTCGTAGCTGGCGTCCGCCCAACGCAAATCAGAGTGGGCCAGCCGTACTTGGCGCAATCAGGGAATTCTTTTTATGTGTATTTTGAGGTTCATAAATATGTCCGTCCCGCATATGCTGCTCCCATTTCTTTCCTTACAGCTTACGTATTTCAAATGACTTTTCCCTTAATAATTATATCCTGTCTGGACCTGTCGGAATATTCGTTAACCGTGGAAAAGTAGTGTTTTGAGTTCAACTACGTCTTTACAAAGCAGAGAGACTTGAATTAAGCACCCTTGTCGATACAAAAAAAATTTCTTCAAACACAAAAATTATAGGAAGATCCTGATTTGATTTCCACAAAATTAATACATGTTCTATAGTTAAATAAATAATTCTTAAATTTAATATTTAAATATTTTCACCATAAATTTGTATACGTCGAATACATGTGAGAATAATAAGACAATGTTCGTTTCCTAAGCCGTAAAAATTATTTTTATCTGTAATATATTAGGTTATCGCATTATATATATATATATATATATAGCCAAGATTGAGGACTTATAAATAATACTTTCGATGTTAGTGGTGTCTTGAATTTCACATTCGATCCACAAGTAGCCTGAAGTGTCTTTTCTTTTCGTGGATAAGCATTGTGGACGCACGTTCATCTGCTGTATCAGCAAAATTTATTTTGAAAGCAGCTAACTTTAAACACTATGTTTTATACGATATTAAAACCGGTTCTTCAATAATTCGGAAGGGATTATTTCAACTAAAGAAATTAATTTTAGGCCCCAATTAAAAATTAATAAAGCGATTTATAGCAGTTCACTTGGCTGCGCGTTATTACTGTACCACTATTATATAGAAAAATAGTTGCAAATCATACCATGAAAAATTGTCATTTTATGAACTAGTTAGTCAAGTATTCGACTGGTCGTAAGGTATATATTGCCCAAAGTGGGCCTACGCTATTATTACTGCAGATATTTTGTTAACGTTTACTTTCATGGTTACGTAATTCGACTCATAGCAAAATCGAATTATAACTCTGAATGTTTTAAATAAAAGAATCATTAAGCGTCCAGAATAAACAATACTGTCCTTTGAAAAACATAGAATATATCAAATAGACTACAGAAAAATTTAACATTTTGTCTTTTGTTTTCATGGTACAAATTCATTACGAATAATTTTATGAAAAACACCTCTATCTTCTGTAATTTTTCCTCAGTTTGTATTTTATTATCAACAGTGGTGGCTCATAGGTTGATGCCAAGTAGTTCTGCAGTTGACTATAATTGTACAAGGTTGTTTTCTAGTTGAAGCAACAGTCAGTGACACCATTGTCTGCAGGAACTGCTTCATTGTTTAAAATGTCTGTGAATTTCCGAGTAATTATACGGAAATGTCAGCTAAATTAACGGAAACGTTATTTTGTAAGACAGTTATATATAATTTCGTTTCATTAATTAAACATATGTAAAACTGCAAAAAGAAACTAAAAAGTAACAGCACGTGTTATTGCGCCTGCATCCTACAAATCTCATAAATATGCGAGTTTCCATATTTGGAGCTAGTTGCCTTCCGTAAATTAACGGAGTAACGGATACTTATGGGGAGTTTTTTTACTAGCACTACTCCGTAAAACAACGAAAATAATTTTATACTGTATCACCTAATGTTTGCGAGAGTTTTTAGCAAGAGTTGTTTAGTACAACTTAGTAGCATACTAAGTAATTCCACTGGCATTCGGTATCACTTGAAATACTCTCATGTACACCGTTTTAGTTTTTAATGGAACTGTATCGTTAATAAACGAAAATAGTGTCCGTAAAAATAAAATACGAAAATGTCTGTAGTAAATATACACTACTGAATCATACGTAATATGTCCATAAGTCTGCGGACACTTGCACTGAAAAAGTCGTAAATTTATGGATTAGAGAGCTGTAGATATTACGGATGTAATTTAATAACATCACCGGTCTACAAGTCTGCAAATGTGTAGAAATTCACTTGTAGCATTAGACCTATAAACATGTAAGTATGGTTCAGTTCCGTGTTATTAAAATGTTTTACGGACATTTTTGTCGGATTACGAAATAAGTTTTCGTGAATTCACGGAGTTATCCGGAGAAATTTTTACCTTGAATTCTGTAAATCGACAGACAAAAATTTTCATTAGTATTGTTACTTAGAGGTAATCAGTAGCAAGTAAATTTTTTTACGATATGTTGTACTCACTGCGTTCAAGGATTACTAAACCTTTATCTGAAGCTCCATCTGGCAACAGCCCACGAGGCTTCAGTAAATATGAAACCCTCTGAATAGTTTCTGTGTAGGTTAGATAAGCCTAAATAAACGCCAGAAAACCTGTTATAAATCTACACGTTTCGGAAAGTGTAACTACAAAACACCAATCCTAGCTAATTATATTAGCAAACTTTATGAGCAAGTATTTACCCACATTGATGTGGTTTTTAAGCGCAGTCACTTGTGGCGCAATTAAATGTACGAAATTTATGCGTCCGAGAATGTTCAGAAATACATTACACGAGAACAATTTTTGCTCAGAAAGTTAGTATAACGCATTGTCTAAAGTTTTTTTTTTTTTTTGCATTAGCTTCGAACAGCCTACAATTTTAAACTGATGCTTTTAGTGCTGGATTATGAATTTTTTTTATTTCATCATGGTATCCCATTAAAGCTATTCGTTAAATTTGCAGCCTTCATTGTAAGTTAATGGATGCTGTTCACCTACGCCGAGGTAAGAAGGGGTCAATTTCGACACAAGGAATGACTTTGAGAAATTAAAAAAAAAAGTTCGCATATACAGTAGCTCTGAATATAGGAATTCGTTTGTGATAAATCCCAAATAATGAATACACACCAGAAATTTCATTAATATTTACTCACAATTGACAAAAATGAAAAATAAGACACCCCACATGTCCAAAGTCATTCCGCTTGCGGTACTTAAAAGTTGTCGCGCAAAATGTACTAAGAAGCAATACACAAAAAATGACACAAAATTTGAGTTACTTGTTTTTAACGCCTCAAAGAACGTTTCAGTTTTACTCAAATGTGACGGTGAGTAAACAATAGAACACATAAATTATTTTCCCGTGTTACCATCAGATGAGCAACTGTCACAAGCATTGGCATACATCTCTTGGTTTCAGTCCCCGAGTAAGGTTAATTCTACTACAGGTTAGAAAGAAAATACGTTTTCTTATGGGAGAACTTGGCACAGGGAAAATTTCTGCCATTAGTTTCGCTTCAATCGCTAAGAGACCAGAAAAATACGAAACCGTAGTCAAATTAAATATAAATAAACTTTGAAATTATATTAGTAATTTAATTTAATTTTAAAGTGAAAAGAAACTGATTTGGCGTTTTCAATTATCAACTTAATATAACTTAAAATTCAGGAAAGCTCTGTGATTGGTCAGTTTGGTGCACTAGCGATACCAGCGCTCAAGTGGCAGAAATTTTCCCTGTGCCAAACTTATAACATTGATCTTTCTAACCTGTAGTAGAATTAACCTTACCCCCAGATATTTAAGTAATTTCGTTTTTACAAGTTCCGTCATAAATAGGAAAACGGCCCAGAATAAAAGTAAGAGCTCGTAGCATATACACATTATCCCTTTCTTTCACTCCGTCTCTCTCATTATCTCTCTCTCTTGCGGCCCGGGTTCGATTTCCAACGGGATTGACATGAATTTTTGCGCGTGGGAATCTTGCCGGACGATGCTGTTTCTCACACCCTTTCTTTGGTACTGCCCCGTGTTCGTCTCATTCATTTTGAACAGTTCTTAAAATCTTGCTTCTCAGATCTGCCCAAAACATCTTTACTTCGCTTCCCTCGCACTCTTTCAGTGATATTTCCTCTTTATCAAGCTCTACATGTGAAACATTGGCCAATATTACACAATATTACACTTCATAGCTACTCTTTTTATAAATGCTGGCTGTTCAAAATTTAATTGTTTTAAACGACAGCAAATTAATATTTTTTCATTGTTAGTATTATATCATTACCAAATAATTTTTTATAAGGCAACATTAAACGAAGGAATACGCAGGACGATGGTTCGCATGCTGGAAGAAAACTTTCGAACAGTTTGAGATTCCAATTAAAGGACACATTTAATTATTGGGCTGACGCTAGAGAGAAAAGACCCTAAGCATTATCAAATGCGAGGCCATAAACAAGAACTGAGTGACTCAAAGAATTAGTATCGTGAAGTGAAACAGCTGCAACCTATGCATGGGAACCAACTGTCGGGCGTGTTTTCAGGGAATTTTATATCTCAGAACCAGACAAACGATATGAAAATTATGCCAACTGCACAAGAGAGCCGAACAACTACAAATAGAGCAACGATTTCATGGCGAAAATATTTTTGCATCAATTGGTATCAGTGTCTTGTATATGCGCACATCTGCAGCTCTGCTTCAGTTTTAACTTCACTGGTCTTTGGGCTAAACTGGCAAATCACAGACGTATGATTCAAAATTGTCTAATTCTGATTGGTGCAGTGAAATGAGAGACCAGTCTGAACAAAGACGTGCTGCCAATAACCGTGGCGCAGAGCTACCGATGTGCGTGTTAAGCATTGTAACAAAGAGGCGCAGAAATATTTTCGCGGACAAAATCCTGGCTCTGCAGTAAAACAATGGTTCCCTTGCTTGCATACAAAGCTTATTTGATAAAGCTGCTAAAATATCAGCACTAACAATATACATACTTTATTAGATATTTTGTTTAATGTAACGTACCTCATAGTGGAGTTGCGTTTTTCTGAGTAAAAAATATATTAGGACATTAATGCTCTTATATCGCTTGTAAATTGAAGGTTATGGGGAATAAATGGTAACACACTATTTATCACAACAAGATAAGGTACAATTTAACCAAGGAATGTAATTACAATCATCCATTGTTTATAAATTAGGTTTTTGTTAGTACAGTATACATCCCCTGAAAAAAAGCCACTACACAATAACAAAAAATAAATATTTAATTGGTGTAATAAGCTAGGAAAGCAAAGTCTGTATTGGAATCATTACTGCACTATGCTGACACTTATGGCCGTATTGCTTATTCAATTATATCGGGATGTACAGTATTAGATTACCATTGTATTCCTGCATAAAATTGAAATATTTTGAACATGTGGGTTACTATTGCCTTTACCCATACCCTCAAATATTAAAGGAGGATTTAAATATACTTATATTGTTATTGATAAGGGAAAAAAGATTCCACGGGCATTACTGTGATTACCTTAAAACCGTACTTTTTCCGACTTACGTCCATATGGTACTACGGTACAGAATTGAAAACCATAAGAGGATAACCAGATCGAGAATCGAACAAGGCCTTACCGAATGCGATTCCAGTGTTTAATCATGCGTCACCTACTTTAATGAAAGAAAACCATATGAGTTTCTAGGCGTTTAAAAAGGGAACTTTCTAGGCTTTTTCGGTTACCCAGAATTTAGTCAGGTTCCGATCATCTGCAAGTTAACTATAGGCAATTAGCTGGCAAATTTCACTTAGATCATATTTAAAACTACTCTAATTGGAAATTTTACGTTACCTGAACTAAACGGGTAACTTTTCGTGAACGCCTAGTGACGATAGTGTGTTTCACTCTTACGGAAAACATTGCAATAGGATGTACGTACGTTATACACGAGCAGGCGAAAATGCGTTTTGACACGTTTTAATAGACAGGAAAAATGAGCACCTAGGTGTTTAAATTTAAGTCAAGGTCATTCTACGTAAAAACACAGATGGTAGAAAGCCACAGTAAACAGCTGTAAGTCACTTAAAATAGTTTCGTCGTAAACAATTTTTTTGTAATCACATGCAAAATGCTGTGCATTCTTGCAATACTCAAGTGGAATTCAGAAATTCAGTTAAAATTGAAATATTTGTTACAGAATATTCTTTTAGGAAATTATAATAACATGAATAAAAACTACTTAACTAAACAATTGTAACATACAACACTATGAATCTCAGCCCCACAACTGTTTCTGCTACCTTTAATATGACGAATGTATTGCGGCAATATAATTCGACACGGGCGAATCGCAGCCTCTAAAATAAATTTTTCGTAAATGTACCATCCCGGTGTATAAGACACTGAAAATCATGAATTACACACAATAAAAAAAAGTATTGCATCACCTCGGTTCCAAGATAGGTTGAACACTGAAGCTGATTGGTTATCAAGAACACAGTTACTCTGATTGTTCTTAAATGTCAGTTAACCTGCCCAGATACGTAAACTACCAAACATGAGCAGGGCCTATATTTGACGGAGGGCATACGACAACCGATCAGTTCCAGTCATTCCACCAGGTGATGAAATACTTGTTTTGATGTGCGTATTTCAAATATTACTACTTGCAACTAAAGGACTTCGGAATATTGTCGAGAAAATTACCCGTACCAAATTTCAAGTCGATATATTTCAAACCGTTTAGATTCTATAGCCCGAAACTTGCGAAAAAGGCAAAGGCATACCCCTCCCGTAATTATATCTTCTCCCAGGGGATTGGTCCTACATACCTGTTTAGGTATACTTTTCGATAGAGAAAGGATGGTCTAGGTGCATACAATATATTTGGTTAAGCTACCTCCAACGGTGAGGGCGCTGCGCGCCCGCGAATTTGGGCAATTTCGAGGGACGCTTGCCAAATACATTCGTTCTTGAATAATGAGATGACACTGGCAGAAAATACTCTCACGATTTTCCAAAAGCTTAACATGTATTTATTGATAAAACAGTTTTCTGGTAAAAAAAATGTTCCAGACTGTGTATTGTAACGAAGTTTGACATTACTGTACATTACTTTCTGTTAGGTGTATGGTCAATTTAGTTTATCACTGTATTTATTCGTGAAAAATTACCAGGGTAGTTTAGAAAGAAATTTGTTATGTTTCGTCCACATTTATGTTACTAACTTTTCGTTCGTCGAAATACGCGGACGAATTATGGTCAATAATCTTATCTTCAAAGTTCACTGAGGACATTTACTAAGTATGACCTTTATCCAAAAGCCCTTTTTAGTGTTAAGACGACTTCACCTTACTTACATATCGGTGATAGTTTGAGCTGTCGTTCCACGGCGCGACAGGACTTCATCAGGGACATTTAACGGACGTGTGCCTACGTAAAATAAACACTAGCGGCTCCAACACTGAGCAAACACTTTGTATGCCACAAAAAAGTTTTGTTTCAGTACGAAATACTGCAAAACAACTTTGCCGCAAAGGTACTTATTTAGCTTGCGATGAATAAATCTTGCCTCACAGCAAAGCAAATGTGAAAAAGTCATGAATTGTGTCACATTTTTTTCTATAGAAATTTTCCTTTGAAAATAATATAAATATCTTTGTAGCAAGGGTAATACTTTTAACATAACGCTTTTGTTAAAAATACGATATCTATCTTCACCATGAAAATTTCAAATAAACGATCATTGTAATAAAACATAAGTTCGAAACGTAAATTTTGACCGAGCGAAGTAGCGCAATGATAATACGTTAGACTCGCGTACAGAAGGACCCGGGTTCGATACCTGGTTCCGGAATCCTGATTTCTGTTTTCTATGGTTTCCCGAAATCGCTCAGGTGAATGCTGGGATGGTCCCTTAACAAAGGCCATGGCCGAATCCTTTCCCAGCTCCTATCGTTGTAGTATGTTGTTTATCACTGTCTGTAATGACCTCGCTGTCGACGAGACGTAAAGCCGAATTATATACCCACCTAAACGAAAGTTTTATTTGCTGCGTGATTATATTGTATGGGTTCATATTTAAACACGCATTTTGCTATGATAGAGAAAATTATTTTAAAGTGAAGGAGAAGCCAAGACACTTGCAGGTGGAGATCCATTGGTCTGTGCTGTAATTGGCCAAACAACACAGACGCCTCGGACGAAATGAGACGGGTGCCTTGAGGCTACTTTCTAAAAAGCACTTGGCCTCAATTCTACGTTCAGCTGCGTCTAGCCCAGTGTTGCACAACGATAAGTGGCGAGTACGAAGCGAGAAATTACTATAACTCTAGAAAAATATTTGGTACAGTCTACGTTCGTATATGGCTAAAGAAGTATGTATTTAAGCCAAAAATAAATCAAATTGTTGGCCAAAAAACTAGTAAAACTCATCAAACATTGGTTCTGTTATTCTAAAAGAATTTATATTTAACTGCAATAACGCTCTTGTTAAGGTCGCTCTGAACCGAAAAATTCGTAGTTTTATAATTTTACCAAACACTGTCCAACACTTACACATTACGTTAAAAGTAATTTCCTAGAAGTAACATATTTTTCGGTACCATAATTTTCGTACAAACGCAAGCCATAGTAGCGATTTGACTATTTTCGCTTCTTACACAAAGTGAAAACTATCCAATCAATACGAATGAAATAATTTTGAGTAAATGTATTAATTTACCAAATTTCACGTAAAAACTGAAAATATTTTTAAAAAATGTATTGAATGTATCTAAATTTTTGCATAACTTTGAGTGCCTGTACATTTTTTTTTAAATCATTTTTACGCGAAATAACAAAGGTGTTGTTCTGCAGTTTAACACATTTACTTCAAATCAGAATTATTTCGTTCATATTTGAATAGTTTTTATTGTGTGAAGGTAGTGAAAACAGTCAAATCGCTACTTTCACATGCGTTTGTACGAAAACCATGGGATTGGAAATATGTTTAATTTGTAAGAAATTACTATTGATGTAATGTGTAAGAGTTGTACAGTGTTTGGTACAATTATAAAATTACGAATTTTTCACGTGCAGACTGCTCTTAAGATAAATCAATCTGACAGGCAAACCACGCAGTTGTTTCATTCAACTGTTGGACGCGTGTTTGACGGTATTCAAACATATATTCGTTTTACTCAAAGAAGTTACAAACGAACTAGACTGTTACGCTGCTTTTTTGTTACATGACAAAATTGAACGCTGACATATTGAAGGTGAAGATAAGGAATTGTACTTTAGCAGTGGTAGGGGGGACGATTTTTTTCAACAAAAAAAACGTTGGTGTAGGACATCGCAGGTTACGCGCTGCAATATGGGGCCGTTCAAATTGTTAACATATAGAGATTGGCCGTCAGCATTGGTCTTATATCCCTTGGTTTTACTGTACCAAACCGTGTTCTCTGTGTTCAGTCTCCAATTTCAGGAGACTACACAGCACTGACATAGCATACTCGGGTTTCCTATAACTACTCTACATTTTGACAGTTTGATAACACTTATTATGCGTTGTTCATGTTCGAAGCAATTTCAGATATATTTTAAAAGAACCTGACATGTCAAGTTGCACATATGTACAGTAAATTGTGTCTTGCAACGTAACTGCCATTAAGTCATACATCCAGAAGCTGATCTAAGAACTGTCAGGAATTACTGAAATTATGTGAAGTACACTACAACAGGTAACGAAAAATACCTAACATACTTATCAACTAGTTTCAAGCACGTCAAAACCTCGGTTAGGTAGCCCCAGAGATCAAATCAATATTCTTGTATTGTCACCTGATATAATCGCTTAAGAGTGCCGCCTGGGGAGGGGTATTTGTCGTGTTCGAGACTAGAAGTGCGGGAGCAGTAAGGACGAAACAGTACAAGCATCAAGCCTCCCCCTGACCTCTAGGAGCAAGTCACTGATCTGGCGTGCAGTCCTCGCCAACTCACCTTCATGAGACATACTAAGGAGAACCTATAATTTTATGACGTAGTATTAAAAATACTTATGTGTTGTAGACGAATTTTTTTCCTCGTGATTCTCATACATAAAAACAACTTTTTTCGCCATTTTCCGCCGTTATAAAATATGCATTAACGAGTACTGATGAACCTGAAAGAGGTATACACACGTGTTATGTTCTATGAATACTATTCCTATGTAGAACTCACTCATGTGTTGTGAACCGTTTTCGAATATTGTTGTAACGACTGAAGCTCTGCACACCGCTCGGCTTCCCCGTCAGGCGGTCACCTTAAGATAAGTCATTATTTGCAAAGGTAAACTCTCAGCTATGGTTTTCGTGCATGTTCTATCTATCGATCTCGGAAATCTTTTGGACATAAATATATTTTTATTGGAAATATACAAAATGTATGCTTGAATGATATAGGTTTTTATCAGCAATAGGTCAATTAATAATAAATAAAAAACGAATTCGGCAAAACCAAAACCAACAAATTCAAATATCAATTTTGTTTACGTTTCCTGGGAGGGAATTGGAAAAATACACAAGCAGAGTCATAACTAGACAGTTGTCATAATAATATAATGGTGTCACCACCTTGAATAATTTTGTAAACAGGGCACAACAAGCGGAGTCAAGACCTGGCTTTTCAAAAGCACTAACGACAACTCTTGCTGTCTCATAAACTCTCTTCTCACCTCTAAACGCAATGCATTGATCTGGCATAAGTCTTACCCTTGAGAAATTCTCTTAAAACACGGATTCAAAATTCTGCCACTAGTATAAGTAATTACAAACCATTTGTTGTCAGAACTGAAAGATTTTGGTTCCGATAGTTTCTTATTATTATGAAACTAATTCATAGTAGGAGCTACTTGGTGTGCAATGAAACATAGAGAGAAGAAATGCTTGAAAACTATTAGCCTGTAAATATACGCACATTTAAAATCTGGAAAGTTTCTTTTATTCTGTGAGTATAGTATACGTGCGTTATTTTCATAGGACGAGCACGCAGCGTAATCTGAGAAGATCTGGTTTGAATCGCTGGACGTTATCTTAACAGGACACCAATTCTCTTCGAGAGGGTCGAACAATAACGGAGCAAAACGGCCCGCGGAGGTTAAAAATCTTGCTGGCCTAACAGTCCAGGGGCCATCCATAATCGATGAGCGGGAAGAGATCACTTGACCCTGAAGTGACCTCTGTATCTCTTGAGAGGGAAGGGGAGCCGGGGATATGGCAAGTTCGGGCCACACAAACTGACCGCGGACTTCTGCGCTATTAAGCAATAACTGCCGTCGAAATCGAGCGAAGGAGTAGCTCCGGCGCCATGCTATAACGGAAGAGGATGATCAAACTGACTTGTGGAGACTGCGATAAAATACTTGCACGATAGTTATTTGATTTCCGTTAAGATAGCTGCCTGCTGGGCGTATTTTTGTGAATATAAAATAATTAAAACACTTGGTACGTGCGTCTCGTCTCGTCCTAGACTCTAGGCTAGTCCTCTCTACGAAAGTGCGGAGTAAGACAGAAAGTTTTCGCGAGAATATTTTTGCTCCTCTTTGTTTTAAGGCCAACGTCATGGTAATTGGCAGTGTGAATTTGTGCATAGATGTTTCTACGCCAGTGAGGACCAGCGCTGTGAAAAAAAAATCCGAAACGGTATGGAAGAAAGTGTTTAACCCATACACAACAAGAGATACTTGCCATACTTCAAGCTGCAAATAGAACAAATTATTAGAAATTTTACTGCGCAAGTCGATTGAAATCGGTATATATTTGACAGTTTCCTTAAAACTAACAGGACTGCTGCTTTTAATGTGTGGAAACAAAATTTACTATGCTTATTTAAACACTCTTGTACATCTATGTTGTGAATTTACTATTTTTTTACAGTGAGGTTACCGCTACACCACAAGTCTGTGATTTGCGGGAAAAACCCCAAGGCGCCGAGAACATGTTATCACAGACATGAGGCATATCTCCAGTTGAGCACGAGAGGCATTGATACAAAGTTGAGCAAAAAAATTTTCGTGAAAACATCTAGTTTCTATCAATGACAAATTCAATGATGACCGAATATTTTAATTTTAATGACGAAATATGTGTACACATTCGTTAATTTTCGTTCGAACATACATCACTCATACGCGAAAGTAATTCGGTCTGCTGATGTACTGCAATTGCTTCGTTAACGTGGGCAAAATAGTTGCTGTGGTTCAGCGGGTAGTTTAGGAATCAGTAAGCCTTCTTACGAGTTCAGTTTCAGGACAAAGGAATGTTCGTTCTTCAACTTGCAGTCCGAGGAACAGTCATAGGGACAAGAAATTAAAACGAGTTAATTTGAGGTTCATATTTACTCTAAAAACTTTACCGTTAGCATTGGATAATTGAAACTCCTAAAGGAACTTGAAAACCTTTTTTTTTTTTTTTTCGTGAATTTTTTTTATGTACTGTATGGCAGTCAAGAACAAAACATTAGACCACCGTTTCCAAGTTGGATATTTTTGGTAATGTGCCACGTATCATATTTATCCTCTCACGACTGCCATCTGTGTAAAAAAAACTGTAACTAAACGTATCATGTTACTAAAAGTATTTGTAATTTCCATTCTCTTTCGCGATTAGCAAACTTTCGTTTTGTGGGCATTCAATTTAGACTTCTTCCGTTATTTTAGATATATTTTTTAATTGGTTTTTATTGCCACGTTAATCTGTAGGTGTACACTATGGAGAAACATGGAAACCAATTGTGTAAGTAATTCGCAGTTCCTCTTATAACTGTAGAATAAAATTAAAATAACGTAACATCACACCTTAGTTGAATTGGAGGTAATTAAGTTTTAGTTTAACAAGAAACCCGAGTTGCAGTGACTTCCACAACACCTAAGATTAAAAAGAACATTTTAAAAAAGGTTTTGAATATTTCATGTAACGATGTTTGCGCGTGTTGTAAAACGTAGTCTAAAAATAAGTCCGCCAATATTTTGCAGTTTTATATTTAACCTCCGTTTCAAAACTAGAAACCGTGAAATACTATTAAACTCAGATGACAAAATTTGCCTGCTGAAACCGAGCTAAATGAAATGATGCAACGATAACACGCCGGACTTCCATTTGGAAGGGACCAGGCAATATTCCTGGCTACGGCCATACTGATTTTATTTGTCTGTGGTTTCCCGAAATCGCTTCAGTTATATACGCTGGAATGGTTTCTGAACAAAGTTCATCAAAGATTTTTGCCCCAACTTCTATAATTGACTCTATTGACTTCGCTGTTGACGAGGTGTAAAGCCCATTTAAGGGCGCCGCCTATCCGCGCGTGAAAGGCTCAAAAGCGACGGAGCAGTAAGATCGACCTTGAAGCGCGCATCAAATGCCGCGTTGCCTCAACTAGCCAAGCGCTGAACTAGCGTGCAAGGTTCACAACGAACTGTTTTTATTATGGGACATTGAGTGGTGACCATATAATTTTATTGGTGGAAGGTCTGCGACTAAGTTCAGTGCAGGTCGCAATCTGAGTTTCATGTTCATCTGGTTAGAAAATTTTGAAGTACGGAAATCTGAAAAGGACGTTGGAGGGCTTAGAAACAGTGTTTTTAATTAGCGTGGCATCTTAACAACGAGGTTCCGGCCTTGTCTGAAGTTTTTCTTTTCGTACGTTGACACAACGGGCACACATGGAAAATTTTCGTAGAAAAAACTTGTTTACGAACACACTGCAACGCATTTGAAGCGTGGTGTAGGCGGCCTCCTTAACTTACCTACAATTCGACTTTTGAACAGTCTTACGGAATCCGGGCGAGTTACGAACCAGCTTTACAACGAATGAATAACCTGATATGAGTTTACTGAGGCCACTCAGCCTCAGATATTGGACGGATGGAGTTCAGCTTACAGGTCAGCGAACACAAGAAAATTTCCTGCAACTAGTCATCAGAAAAGGCTTGAAGGATTTATGTACTGATTTGGGTACGAGACAGAAAGCAAATGCATGTATGTTGCTTTGCAACCGTCTCATGACTTACCTCATAATTTAAGAGGACGCAGAGCCAATAATGTGATAATTAAAATGTGCAGTTTCAATGACGGTGCACCGTTCTGATAGCAGACGACCAGTAAGAAGTTGAAATCTGCAAGAGTACACTGATATATGGAAAATTCCAACGACGTTTCAACAAACTCTCAAATATTTCTTTTTTCCCGTCTCGATGCCTATCAAAATAAGTTCGCTAACAATTATTGACACGCTTATATGGTTAGAAGGTAGCATCGTTTGCGATTCGGGAATAACCTACCGCTTCTTTTAAAATTTCTGGATTTTTTTTGTTAGGCGTACCAGAACTCTTGTACGTAGCACCATTATTTTGTGTCGCCCACCAACCGGAGGTAGAATAACTTCATGATAAATGCCATAAATCTAAGTTCTTCGAACAGATACTTTATATCTGATACAGTTTTAATATTAAAAGAGTCATAAAATGAAATATGGATGGCATCAAACAGAAAGGAACCAACCCACAGTTAACTGGAACGGAGATATTCAAGGTCAAAGTTTTCTGTACGCAACTAAGCCTTGTATTAAGGCGCCCGCCTGCTTGCCTTGTAGCCAGCGTTGCAGCGTGCTAGCAGAACGCTTTTATCTAAGAAACCACTAAACGTATTTCTAATGTGTGTTTTTACGAAAAGAACGAACACTTCAAACGACATCGGAATAGTAGTTTCAAAACATCACGTTAAATAGATAGACCATTTCAGAGCACCTCAAAATGTCTAAAAACGGGTTTTTCAATATATTATATCCAAACTACTACTGAAGGGATTCGTGTGAAACTACAATAGAGAGGTGTATTGGACTTTACTTAAAACTTTCCACCAATAAAAAGATGGGGTCACCACTGAAAGTGTCAGTCAGGCGAGTGATCTACGTTTCAGTGTCTTGCGCTAGAGGCTATACCGGTCAATATCGCCCTTTACACCGTACCTCACTCACACAAGCACACGGCCACCAGGCAGGCGCCTTAACCATTTTTTTTCGGGCTCTTATTTTTCGTCAAATGCTGTGATTTAGTGCTTCTTCTTTTTCTAAGGAATACTTCGGACCACCTTGTTGGTTAATTTGTGGGTTGGTTCTTTTCTGCTTAATGTCACCCATATAAAAATATGATTCTCTTCCCGTTAAGGGCTTGTTCCCGAGTTTTTTTTCAGTCTGGTGCCAATAACTCAAATATTTTTTAACCAAAAGTTTTGAAAAATTTGAGTCAATGTGCGATCACACGATGCACAATACTGTGGACGCGTTTTTTTTAAATAATGTACCATTCGCTAGCAAAAAAAAAATAATTGCCTTCATTTTCGCTTATTTTCACGACGAAAAACGTGGTACTTTGGGCAATGAAATCTAAAAAACCGTTCAGTATAATTCTACAAAAAAAATTCAGCTACAAATTATAACATAAAAGTGCCAAAACTTTGCAGCGAAATTTTTATATGAGTATTAGGTAGCAATAAAAAAAATATATTTTCGAAATCACGGCAAAACTCCGTAACAAGGCCTTAATAGCAACCCCTGATTTTTTCATGGAATTAATTTTGCGCCGCTTTGTTTCAATGCTTTATGTGCTCACCTGCAGCAGTTCTGCTTCGTGGTTATTAACTTTGTGTATTTGTGAAGAGTCGCCACTTATCTTACTGTACCAATCAGAACGAGGATACTGCGAGACTACACGTCTGTGATAAGCGGAACCCCAAGACGTTGAGAGTTAAAACATCCTATCACTGACCACGAAGCAGAGCTGCAGGTGTGCACAGAAGTATAGGGATACCTGTTTTTCACGAAAATTATTTTGCCCCACTTTGTTTCTGTGCCTTACGAGCTTCTTCGTGGGCAGTGATTGGATAGTTTACCTCTCAAGAGCCTTGGGATTCTACCGGCAAATCACAGACGTGTGGTGTTGAAGGAACGTTATTGTTAGAGCCACGATTTTGTCGCGAAAAGATTTTTGCCCCACTTTGTTTCAGTGACTCACGTGCACATCGTCAGTTCTGTTTCAAGGTTATTGGCAGCGTGTCTTTGTTCATACACGTTTCTCATTTGACTGCACCAATCAGAATAAGATTATCGTGAGTCTGTACGTCTATAATTTGCCAAGGCAAGTGAGGGTAAAATCATCCAACCACAGACGATGTAGCAGAGCTGCAGGTGTGCACATGACGCATCGAAACCAAACGTTGCAAAAATCTTTTCGCCATGAAATCGCGGCTCTAGTTATTGTAATTGGCACAGTCAAATGAGACACGGCTCTTCACACAGACACGCTGTCAATAACCATGGAGCAGAACTGCAGATGTGCACGTAAGTCACTGAAACAAACTGGGCGAAATTCTTTTCGCGGAAAACCTGGGTCGCTGCACATAAGGCATTGAAACAAAGGAGTGCAAAAATCATTTCGCGAAAACCAACGGTCTCTAACAATTAAGTATGGCTGTTAAGGGGCCTCCCTAGTTAAGCTGCGTTTGTGGGTGTGAGGCAGGAGTGGTAAGAGTGTCGTTGACCGACGTATGTAATACATTATCGCCTCTGCGTGCAAGCTACTGCTGGCGTGCAGTGCTTCACTATTATCCTTTTTCCTACAGGACTTTAAGCGAAGACCACACTATTTGATTTATGGAGAGTGCAGTTCAAAGTCTAACCACAGAATATTTAGGAATACAGAAGTGAAATAGCCGATGGGACAGCGAACTCAGTCACACACGCCAGCAAAATGGCTTCCCTGGCCAGCAAAATGGCGGATATGCCTACAGCCAATTAGCGTATGGCAGCTGCTCTGATAATCGGCACCCAGGCCAATAGGAAACCTGCCGTAACATGCAGGAGCCAACCATACA
>PNEQ01130079.1:0-31192 GCA_003012365.1 Medauroidea extradentata | reverse complement strand
CTAACGCTTGTTTCTAGAGTTGTGTTTTTTTAATCTGGGTGTTATTTTTCCACATACGGCAGTATGGAAATGCCATTTTTTGCCTTTTTGAGAGGCACGGAAATGAGGTTTCTAGTAAACGTGTCGAATATTTAAAACAATAGCGACATAGTTTTGTTCAGTCATGTACGTGTGATGCTCGTATTATGTGTCCGGTAGTGCTTGTAGTATGTCCGGGTGTGTTCATGTCAGTGCTAGTATTTTGTGTTTGATAGTGCGCCTGCGTGTGCGCGTATATTATATCCGGCAGTGTACATGCGAGAGTTGGTATTTTTTGTGTTGTGTACTAGTATTGGGTGTACGATAGCGTTAGGCGTGTATGAACTTATATTTTGATCTTAAATATATTTATGAGTGCTTATATTTCACATTAGATTGTCAGTAGCGTGTGAGGAATGGTTTAAAGGTTACGCACAGTTATGACCATCACCATCATTAAACCGCTTCACTAACTGCGGCAGACATCAGCGGGCTCCACGAAATCAGGTTGGACCGGAAGTAGTACAGGCACTCGCGAGATAGTTGTGAGATACCCCCATCATATGCGTTGCATATGCAACATAAGTTTTGTAGAGACAGCTGTGTAAACGAGGAAGGACTCATACACAGTGAAGAGTACATACCTGTGTATACCGTGCAACAACTTACCATACACCACTGGTACACGTAAGTGCTCGTATTTTGTGTCCAGTAGTGAACATGAGAGTGCTCGTGTTTTGTGTGCGATGGTTTAGGCGCACAGGGTTTGCGTAGCCGTGTCACGAATGAGGGATTGGCTGCCGGCAGGGGGCCGGAGTGCCAGCCCGCCAGGGGACTGCTCATGGGGTCTGCGGTAATTAGAGGGCAATGAAGAGTCGGTAATCAATCCATGTACACACACACGAATACACACACACATTCGCGCGCGGTGGGGATACGGCACACGGCCCACGCGGGAGAATCTGTTTCATCAGAACATCGATTGCTTGTGGATTTACTCACGGTACCTGCTGCTAAGTCCAGACTTAATTATTTCTTTCCTCTCGCCATTATGGTAATTTTAAAACCTCCTATACAAATGAACCAGTACGGTAATAAACATGCATTTGGGAAAGAATATTCCTTTAGATACGTTAAAAAATATATTTGACTCTATATTGCAATATTTCTGCACCGTCATAATATTAGGCTTACTAATGTTGTGTTTTATTTTCATAAAAATCGTCTTTTATTATATTCATGGAAAATAAAAAATGTATTTGTTAATACAACTTGGAGGCTACGGTGGCCGAACGGCCCCACCAAGGCAGTCCGGGTTTGATTCCCGGCGAGGTCGGTCCCGGATTTTCGCACGTGGGAATCGTGCCGGACGATGCCGTTGGTCAGCGGGTTTTCTCGGGATCTCCCTTTTTCCCCGGACTTTCATTCCGGCGCTGCTCCATATTAATACAATGTCACTCCTCACTAGCGCTAAAGTCCTAGATGTTCAGCGCCGACCAAAATCTCTCACTCACTCACTCATGAATACAACTTGGCACAAGAACGGTTATATTACTTAACCATTCAATAACGCTGTAAGAGATTTCAATCATATTTAGGGACCCGGAAATTTTGTGTATTCATTTGAGGAGACGTTATATTTCTTGCTCCTGTATATGTGAGTTACTTTCGTGACTAGGCTATTGGTCGTGAAACTCGTCCGTGAATGTTCTGAACTAACAGCTTACTTGCATGAAAATACTCAATGACTTCGCACCTCCTTGTCAGGCGTACAACTGACCATTCACCAGAGAACAATTATCTGAGAACAAGAGTGAACATAAGACTGCCAGTCTAGCCGGAGGTACTTGAATCTGGTCTCTATTCATATTATTTACAAAAGACGTACCATCGGCTAGAAGCATGAAAACAGTATAAAATAAATGTTCGTGCTTCTTCAAAGAACACTTTGTTAACAAAACTGTAGCACTGCAACGTATTACTGTAAAATATTTAAGAATCGCTTGAAAAATTACAATTATAGCAATAGTTCTTTGTATTTACAAGTACGTTTTTATACATGCAAACAATATATTTCGTCTACTGAAATGTCTTGCAAATTTTACAGAATAATACATTGGAGTGGCACTTGATTTTTTGAGACAATTTTGTAACACATAATATGACAATCCAATGATCTTAAATGTTAATTTCATTTTTCCCACAAATACAAGAAAAACTTTCATCCAGTTAATACTGACGACATTCTTCTTGTAGCATCTTACTGATGAATGAGTTTACTAAATTAGGTCACTTTTTTTTTGTGAAGCTGCCAAGCAAATAGCAGTTTATGTGTGCTCTATTTTCCCCACTTAAAATTTACTGCCCACTTCCTTATTTCGTAAAGTTATAGGTAAATATTGGAAAAAATGTCAGGTTAAATGAACTGTAGAATAAATAGTCTCTAAGAATAAATATGTACTCAATCAGGCAGCAGCTGTTCACTGTCTTCTCGCTAAGACATTTATAACACACGATTGGGTCTGCATTTAGTTGCTTCTTAATTATTGGTTGAGCGCCTTCTACGAGGAGTCGATTTACTCAAATGCTAATTGTGAAAGTTACACGAACTCACAGTGTTTTGAATTCTTTCTTGTACCGAAATGAAAACGAGTTTTTTTTAGATCCATAGCTTCAGGCAGTTACTGAAATGAAGTAAATGTCTTCAGCTGTATAATGCTTTGTTAAAACTGCATCAGTTAATAGAAATTTCTGTCAGAAAACATTACTGACACATGCCAACAGAATTACTTAAATCTTCTTGTCTTTTTTGGGGGAAAATATGCTCATTGAATTTCAAAGTTATTTTTCTGGAGTTTTAAACATGGGAAAAAATATTTTATGAAACTCATATTTCTGCATATTTAACGTAGAATATGTTGCCTCAGGTACTAACACACATACTAACTTTTGTCGATAGACACCGACAGCTTTTTACTATTCCTGCTAGCCTGTTATCTACCAACTCTCATTTACGTCTTTAAAATAATATGTTTATGTAGAGGATTATTTTCTTATATCTACACATAGTACACTGGTTTGCAACCAACAACATCACCGTTGTCGAAGCCAAATTTCAAGTATAACGAAGCAAATACTGACGAGGCTAAAAATGTGCTGCAATACGTTTCTAAATATAAAGCAAAAGTAGAATTTTGATTGGATAATACTTATTTGTACACATGGCAGCCAGCTATCATACAAAATCCTTTAAGAAAAACATTATTGGCTTAATATCTGCGCTTTTCTAATCTTATATAGATCAATATATGAAAACATTCTTTCAAGTGCAAAGTTTGAAAAATAATATGGCTATACTGGAAGGCACGCGTACATTAGTGAAAAATAACGTGAAATTTCGATTAGCTTTGTAGTTAAGTTTGGATACGACATTATAGCTTACATCACTAGAGGCGACGCTATACGGCGAACAATTTTTGTGCCAACATAACCTTGAAAACACTGTGGTTTCTTGTGACATGTATGATTGGGTGATATACGTCTGACATAAGGTAGCTGTCTGCAGACCAATAATCGGCATAACATATTACAATAGCAAGATTCTTACTAGCTCAGTCAAATAGGGTAACTGCTCTACGCACAAGTGAAAACCAGTAAGCTTTAGATAAGTTGAACGTACGTAAATAGACACGTTTTCCCACGATAAACCATCATCTCTAAAATAAGTTTTTTTTTTTTTTTTCATAATGGACTTTGCCAAATTTTTTGAAGTGACCAACTGCCGCCAGTAAAGTTTTAGAGTAACAACCCAAAAAAACCGTCATTACAGTGCAAAAAAATATTAAGTCCATATTGACAAATCTTCTGTGGCCACCACTATTTATCTTTTCGTTTTTCTTGTGATAACTTCACTGCAGATATTGTCGGTGTTTATTTACGTCAAATTAACATGCACTTGCGGCAAATGTCATTTTTCTACGTTTAATTCAGCATTACTTAACTAATTTCCACTAAACTCGTATTTACCGAAACAAAAATTAATGCGTTTACTGAAACGGTGCTACACGTTCAATGTACCAAACACTGAATAAGCCTCACTATAATTTCAAGTAAATTAAAGTATAAATATGTAAAGAAATAATGTACTATAAATATAAAATAACTCTGGTGCGATTAAGTTGACTATACTTACGCTGTAAAAATCTTCCTTACCAGTACGGGAAGTGTTTCACCCTCACACAGACGGGTCAATACCGTATATAGTTTTATGCCGTGGCATTAAAATCTATGCACAGCCAAACAAGCATTTAATTGTACTGACCAAATATCACACATGAGCAATTAAAAAACAAAATCATCTTGTTTCAGCAACAAAACTTTTTCATTAGCCACATACAAAGAAATTATTTGGTTAGGCCAAGTAGATTTTGTTTGAGTCAACAAAATTCTCTCAATTTAGTAGAACAGGATACGCACATTTTTTCCCACGCATGTTTGTTATTCGTAAAGATATGAAAAATTCCCGTTATCGTTGGTAGCAGACTAAACTTCACTTTCCTGTACATAACAGAGCATAATCTGCGATTCAATTGGCCACGAACTTTTATGTGTTGTCGATTACGTGCGTTATGTCTACCGTGTAAGCATTTTCCGCGGCAAGTTACGACAATATCGGCCAGCGGAAGACGTCGAACGAGTTTATAGTCACTTGGAGTCTAGTCAGCAGTCAAAATATTACGCGAATTTCGTATATCTCTAGTTATTCGTCACTTATCTTCCACGACATTGCTAATTAAACTGTGATCCCAAAGCTGAAGAAAATGAAATGCGCACTTGTTTACAACTGGCTTGCTGACGTCAAAGGCGTATCAAGACAGACGTCGTCCAATCACAGACGTGAAAATGAAGTATAAGTTCTTAACGCCCACCCTGACCATGAATAAATCCACTAAACTCACGTATCTCTATTCATCAGCCTGTTAACTGACGAATAATTAGTGAGTGGTACTAAATTGAAATATATTACTCGAGGAAGTTAAGTAGGACAACTTGACGTCTCGTTGACGGCAAGTCATTAGAGACAGAACAAATGGTTCAAACAATCGAGAACAAGTACGGAACTTTCCTTGGACTATATCACGTAACCAACCCGGTATTCGCGTAGTGATTTCGAAAAACCGCGGAAGACCAAAATTAGGATTGCCGGACAAGACATTTATTTATATATTAATTTATTTCTGTTAGTCTTATGATCCTGCGCAAAGAAGACACTTAGGGATATGGAACTCATCCATAATTCATAACAGTTGGTTCATTTTCCGTAAATTTGAATTATGTATAAAATTAATATTGTCGATGATAATATTAAAAAAGAAAAAAAAAAAAGGATAAACGTTTTGTGAATCGTATTAAAGGGGTTAAAATAGACACTGATACTTTCAATATAGTATAGACAGAAACTGGAAATGTTCACCGTATCGCTGACATGTAGGCTAGCCTCCAAGAATATATGTGTATTCAAGCAGATAGCAGGAGTTCACTAGTTGCTCGCTGATACAGTGGTATGGGGCACGTTGAGGTATATTTAGAGAAGGTGATTTATCGCGAGAATGTTTTCTGCCAGCGTATTCTGCAAATTAGTGTATCGTCATGCGTCATGTATTGTTAGCCGATGGTTACGTGGCACAGTATAGTTGTTTACAGACGAATGACAGACGTCCAGTAGTAGTGCACCAGAGTTATCATTGGCCCAGTCAAATAGGGACTCGCCAGTAATGACATAAAATCGTCAGAAATTAATACATTACATTGAAGCCTAGCAAACAGTCAACTTTTCCCGCGATAAATCACCTTATCTAGGTATATTGTTATTATCGGCTCGGAGACTTTCAGTGGATGTCAAATAAGTCAAGGGCCGATTGCGAAAGTGACACGAACTTACATTTGCTGAAATTCTAGCGTTTACGTAAAAGAAAACGGGAATTTATCAGGTCCCTGAGCATAGGTAGACATTATTGCTTATCGCGGGAAAACTTGACTGTTTGTTGGGTACCAACGTACGTTCCGCTTATGAAAAGATTACTGGCTTTCGCTTGTGCGTAGATTTGTTGTCCTGTTTGACTGAGCCAATAATATTCCCGCTATTATAATATTTAATGCCTATTATCGGTCTGCAGACAGTTATACGTAGTGTTATATGTAAATCCCCCAATCATACACACCACAAGAGACCACAGTGTCATCGAGGGTATGTTGGCACAAAACATTTTCGTGATATAGGCCTGCCATCATCTCTAACCATAGGTTGTTTACATACCACGACACTTTCACTAGGTCATTGATTTCTGGTTCCTTCCGAATACGGGTCTGAGGAATCACTATTGCTCCACCTTTCTTGGGGAGAGTACACGGAATTTTATGAAGACTTTTAATATGTCGAAAGACACTACTGATGAAAATTTTTTTCAGCACTAATTTTCCTGTTTGAGGTTGTGACGTTCCAGTTACTACGAAATATGTTTAATTAACGTAGAAAAATTGTTAATGCAAACAAAGTTTTTTTGTGTAGGGGCATCAACCGTGTACACTGAGGAAAAAGTATTTACTATAGACCTACGTGTTATTCTTCGGTTTAAATAGAGACAGCAATCCAGTTTGGTTGTTTTATTTGGATTGTTCCTACACCAATCTCGTCTGTAGAAGTAGCAATATGTTTCGTAAAGGAAATATATTCTTTGCTCATTCCGCTATGAAAACTGTAGAAACGATCCAAATATGTCCGACAGCCAAACTGGACTGGTCAATCAGACAGATCTCCGTGTCTCGAGACTAGCGGAGCCAGTAAGTGTAGAGCCTATTCTCCAAGACACTGAGATGCCACATTAGTATTATTATCCCAAAGTCACCGGTGTTCATTTTCTATTGCACGTTTTACAATGCCAAATAAAGTTTGGAAGCATTTTATAGTGTTGCCAGATCAAACAGCAAATACGGAGCGAGAATATTTTCTCTGCTAGTATCTGTCGTGGTGGCCAAGGTTCGACAACGAGCAAAGTGGAAAAAAATTTTGCCTGATGCCCAGCATGTTAGTTTTACCACGGACATGTGGTCGTCTTCAGCAAATGACTTCTTTAGTTACATACTTCATTTCGTTCACTCTGACTTTTGCCTTCAGCATGTGACCCTTGATGTCATACCGTTCTCTGAAGTTAGTCGCAGTCCTAAATAACCAAGTAATTGCTATAGCCATAAGTGACACTGCAATAAACATGTATCGAGTATTCAAAAGCTTGAATACTCACACATATCATGTTTGGCACACACCGATCAGCTGATCGTGAAAGATGGTGTGTTGGCGTCTAAGCAAATCACAAATATTTTAACTGCTTAAAAGCAAATAAAGGGATACTTAAAACACTCCTCACAATCATATGTGGCTCTCATGAAAATCCAAGAAAAACTCCGAACGTGCCTAAACATTGTCTCATCCAGGACGAAGTAACGAAACTAAATTTATCTTGCATCTACGGAGCTGAACATACCTGCAGATCTGTGGGAAATAATGCCAAATATGGCCGACAGTTTCTAAATATTTGACTTATCCACGTTTGCGGTCAATTCTTCAGGTGTACGAGTATCATAACTGATACCAATTTAAATAGTACCATCAGAAAACTTCAAGTCTAAGCACCTGTTTGCAGTGGTCTGTAGTGCTTGTTAAATTATCTACTTAAGTCTCTGAAACTCCGCGTAAATGTGGAGAAAAGACCCCTAAATGCTGTATCAACATTGCTAGATGCCTAGATTTAAAGTGAATGTTTTCACAAATCAGGAAGATGGAGTAAATGCTAAGTTGCCTTATTTAACTGAAGAAGTCAGTATACTAGGCCTGAAACAGCCCTATGCAAAGAAACATGTTAGTAGGGCCTTCTTTACAGCCAATTGTTTTATCTATATGTGTCGATTTTACTAAAGAGGTTGATCCCTTTCAGCCTGTATTAATCAAATTTTCAATAAATGTTTGTATTTGAGAGGTTTCACGAAATTTTTTGTACAAAGCATAAATAACTAATTCATAATTATTCTTAGTTTACAATTTATTATTTTGATTTGTTTTTAACTACTGGCCCTATTGAATAATGTAATGGCTAGCTATTCTCAGGGAAGTGGTTCAAGTCATTGTCCTAGCAACACAAATCCAACAACACATACTTCAGAAAAGTTTTATGGTGTGCGCTATGTCAGGCCACTAAACATAATTTGAATTGAAGGTGCAAGTGGAATAAGGTATGATACAAATTTTAAAAAAATCTAGTTTTTTTCATAAACGAAGGTGTTTTGTACCTATTTTTCACATAGTACTCTCATAATTCACATAAAAGCCACATGTGTCTAGAAATAGTGTGGATGAAAGGGTTATGTTACATTGTTAGGCATAGCTGGAACGAATTTTAATGTCAATTTACTCAGAACTTTTATTTTGAAACATAACACATTCATCCACTTGCGTCTTCAATTATATACTGTATTTCCAGATGACTGAAAAACTAAACAATTTAAGCCGGAAGGGGTTAATCCCCCTTTAATATAATTATAACCCAAACAAGGGGTTGATCTTATCATATTTCACAAGCAGGAAAATTACCTGCATGCTCTCATCCTAACTTATGTGGTCATTTTAATCGAAACTGCTGACGACAGTTAATCATTATGCTGAAGAAACTTCAGCAACAGATGAGGTTAACTGCTGTCTACAGGGACCTTTCCTCTTAACTTCGTAAAGTGTGCTGACATTTTGGATAGTAAAACAAGATTTTCCAAAGCTGCAAATTTTAGTTGTTTGTCAACCCAAGCAACAACCGATGTGCAGAATCTGTTTTGTACTGCAGGGCTGGTCACAGACAAAATATGGAATCGTCCAGATCCTGACAGAGCCATTATGCATGTGTCCTTAATGGAACACCTTTGAACTTCACTTTATTTTATCAGGTTCAGTTTTTGTGCATACTAAATTATATTGTCACAGAAGTTAAACTTTAAAATATTAAAATATCATTAAATTTAGTAGGAATTATGTGAACAATATTTTATAATAATTATTTTTGTATATTCATATGCAATTGAAACACGTGTGAAACACAGAATCGAGAGTCGAAATCAAGGAATTTTAGGTACTTTCACATCTTACTTTGTATCGGTGAACATTTACACTTACTTTTAAAAGTTTAATTTGACACCAACCTACAAGGCTCGCGCGCGCGCGTGTATATATATATATATATATATGTATATATATATATATATATATATATATATATATATATATATATATATATATATATATATATATATATATATATATATATATATATATATATATATATATATATATATATATATATATATATATATAACGACATTTGCTTGTTTCGTTCAAATGTGTGTACATGCTTTTGGGATACGTACTCAGTAAAACCATTTGCTACTAAAACAAAGAATTATTTCGGAAAATATATTCCAAAAAATTTGTTGTAGGTTTACAAAATTTGCTAAACTTCACAGGAAATGCTGGGTAACATACAAACATATAAATATTTACTAAGATTTTTGGATATTTACAAATAACTCATAGATTTACAACTAATTCTTGTACATTTCACAATTGTTTGAAGAAACACAACATAAATGTTGTTTTATATCAAACAATAAACTCATAAAAATGTATTCCTCTTGTCCCCTTAGGTATTTAGAAAATTTATACCAGTCTAATGACATGCAACATTACTTTTTCTAGTGCCTAGACTGATACATGTTTTTAAATTAGTTTACAAGCTTTTTCTGGTAAAAGTACAAATTTCTTTACTGCGTAGAAGTGCAGTTAGTGTTAGTGCTCACCTATGTTTAGAGCCACTATTTTATGGCGAAAAGATTTTTGCAATATTCTGTTTCGATGCGTCATGTGCACACCTGCAGCTCTGCTACATCGTCTGTGATTAGATGATTTTACTCTCACTTGCCGTGGCAAATTATAGACGTACGGAGTCACAATAATCTTATTCTGATAGGTGCAGTCAAATGAGAAACGTGTATGAACAAAGACACGCTGCCAATAACCTTGGAACAGAACTGCCGATGTGCACGTGAGTCACTGAAACAAAGTGGGGCAAAAATCTTTTCGCGACAAAATCGTGGCCCTAAGGAACTCGTGTGAAAATTTCATGTTTTTATACCCACTGATTAAAGCTGTGCCTTGACTGTCAGTGAGTATTAAGAGTCTAATTACAAAATAACCTATGAGCTGATTAACGAACATAAGTTGAATTAATAATATGCTCAAACCATAGATTTTCTTTCTGAAAAAAAATTGCTTACATAAGATAATTACAATCATCTTTGTCATGATAATTCTTGCTCGACTATTTTGTAGCAAAAATATTGGTTACCAATAATATAAACTTTAAAAAAATGGTTTGCAACAAATTTATACTTTTCAGTAGTTGCTAGTTCATTAAAAATATACTATGTCAAAAAAATTATATATATATATATATATATATATATATATATATATATAGTGTGGCAATGAAAAAGTTTTGTAGAACCACTGAATGAGAAACCTCTTTTTTTTTTCCTCGACAGGGATGGCCACTTGCTTGTTTGTTTCGTTCAATATTTTGCTGTTAAAAATTTCGAATCTGTAAAGCTTGTTTGATAAGCAGTCACGCGTTAGGTACTACAGCATATTTGTGTAGCAAATTTACACATGTAGATGTACCTAAGGCAAATATTCTCAGACAATATTGTGGAAAATTACTTAATAAATAAACTTAAAAATTATTTTTTAAAATGGGCTTAAGAAAAGAAAATTATCAATTATAACAAGATCCCCGGCGCAATTGTACAGTGTTATCTCTGATTGGAATAGTATTTAGGTACATTACACAGTACCTAATTCATGATATAACAGAGGTAATGGTATATCGCGAAAAATGTTTGTGCCAATATCTTTGAGAACACTGTAGTTTCTCGCGACATGTACGGTTAGCATGATACACGTTTGACACTTCGTAGCTTTATCCAGACCAATAACGGTATTCTTATTGGCTCAGTCAAAGTTGAACGTACGTTGAAACCCAGCAAACAGTCAAATTTTCCCTTCGGGGTGTCAACGACCAGCAGGCTGGACTGCACAGTCCTGTATACACTTTGCCCTCAGCTACTTGTACACTGGTTGCTGCTCCAGTGAGAGAGCATTTTAACATTTGACGATGTAACGCGAGAGTCCACGAACGTTTTTATGCATATCCGCCATTGGTACGGAGTCCTCAAGGTCACGTCTAATAAACAATGACCTGATCGAAAAAGTTTCCTACATATACATGACTTTGAAATCCAACCTTTCCTCAGTTGAATCCGCGACATTTTCTGGACTTTAATCATCATCTCTGATGAGTAGAGACATGCAAATTTCGCGTTATCATTTGGTAGCAGACTAAACTTCACTTTCCTATACATAACGGAGCATAATCTGTGATTAAATTGGCCACGAAATTTTATGTGTTGTCATTTACATGTGTTACGTCTTTACAGAGATTGGCCTCTCTACCGTGTAAGCATTCTCTACGATAAGTCACAACAATATCGGCCTGCGGGAGACGTCGAACTAGCCTATAGTCACTTGTAGTCTCGTCAACTGTCAGAAAATAACGCGAATTTTGCATGTCTCTACTGATGAGTAATGATATGAAAATTAACAGAGGCGTTTGAAATCGAAGTACTACGCTTTGAATAAGCGGCATTGCATGCTAACCACTACATTACGGAGGGTTTTTATTTAAGTAAGTTGCGTGCTTTCAAAAATACACTACAAAAATTTTGTAAACATTACAAGGAATTTGTTTCTACCATTACAAACATTTTTAAAACTACAAACACTTTCCCGTGTAAAAGAATTTGGTAGTAAAATTAGAAGATTTTATTCGTAAAAAAATTTAGAAAACGTTTTAGATAGCAAATTCACAGGTTTGTCTAAAATTATATAGTTATTGGATTTTGCTGTAATAAAGTAAATATTCATATTAATTACGTGCTTAAAATTTTATAATAAGTTTAAACATTCCACTGTTCATTGAATGTATACAAACAAAAAACATTGAGTAGTTCGAAAGTTTAGGCACAATAATGCAGGTTTGATTGTTATGTGCTTCCACAATTTTTTCCCAAGAAAATTTTTCCCGAAAGATACTGGTTCATCACTTAATTAAGTAAGTTTATTTGTATGATCTGAATGAAATAAATATTTCACACATTAGTTTTCCTTATTGCAAGTATAAATGCAAGGCTATACCCTGTAACATTATAAACATAACTGTTTTTTCCTTCACAAGAACAACCTTATAAGTAGAGATGATGGTTTATCGCGGGAAAACTTGACTAGTTGCTAGACTTCAACATACGCTCAGCTTATGAAAAGATAACTGGCTTTCGCTTGTACGTGGAGCTGTTGCCCCAATTTGACTAAGCCAATAAGAATCCTGCTATTGTAATATGTGAGGCCTGTTATTGGTCTGCAGACAGCTATGGTGTGTCAGTGGTTTTAAGGCTATGTTGGTGCAAAAAAATTTCGCGATATACCATCATCTCTACTTATAAGTTTTAGCATAATAGTTTTAAAGGTTTTTAAGTATAGATATTTTATTGTCATTCTTATTATGGCGTCTCGTTTAGTTTCAACCGAGCATAAGGTGGTACAACGGAAACACGCTGGACTCGCATTCGGGAGGACCCGGGTTCCAACCCCGTTTCTGGTCATGCTGATTTCGGTTTTCTATGGATTCCTGAAATGGCTCCAAGCAAATGCTAAGATGATTTTTATTTATTTTGAGAAATGGTGTGGTCGACTTATTTCCTAATTCCTGTCCCTTTAAGTTGTGTGTCATCGTCTCTTATGATCTCGCTGTCTACGAGACACAAAGCCGACTTACCTTACACTGTAAAAAAATTCCTAAAATGTGTAGGAAGTTATTATCACAGACACAGTATGGGACAGTTACCATACTTACGTCTTGTAAATATGCAAACTTATACAAATGTTACAATACAAGTCTGGTAACTTTAGTATGCTTTTGACTGTTTTATAATTAGATGTAGGAGCCCTACCATGGAGGTCTGGGAAACTATTCTACCATACCTACTTTCTTAGCGCTACTATACGCACGTCTGGTAAATTTACAAACTATTTTTAGAGTGAGTTAACCTCGTTTTTAACCTCCCATACAATTGTCAGTTTCTGCGCCTGTTGTATGATGATTTTCATGTATGCTTTGGTGAAATTTCACTGTCGCGTAGGTTGTATGATTTCCACTGTGTAGTACGGTAATTTATTTAGTGTCATGTAAAACAAGAGAATGTACTTAAGAATACTCTAATACTGGCAGACAGACAATGGATAACTTAAGCCGGTGGGTCTAGAAACATGACATTTTGCACAGTAGTACCTTATGTGACGTAGGTGAGCACTACGAAGGGATTTTTAAAAAGTTCGTTCCCTAAAGGGTTTTAATAGGGGAAGAATGGTTTTATAGAAATATGTCGTATTTGAAAGTAGAAATACGGAAAAGTCTGTTGTATTAGCATTTTTCGGAAATTCTTCCCCAGAAAAGAATATTTGTATGGGAAGTACGTCAGTTTTTAAGTAAGGAACTTAGAATTTGGTATTCAGACTTAAGATATACTTCAAAAGTCAATAGGCCTATTAAAATAAATACGTTTTGACTAATTTAAGGGTTAATGTATCAAAAGGAAAATTTTGTGGATCGACCTGGAAATAAAAGTGCGAATCCTACACAGCAGCTGCAGGGGAAGAAAGAAGTCCATAGCTATTTATGTTGAAATGAAACACGTCAATCACAGTGGATAGCATATTACTGAAATAAATATTTAGTTTTCACAATAACAGGAAGGTCATTTACGAGTTTGCAAACACATGTACGTAACTCAAAAACCAACGTTTACGGACATATTTATTATTGGCGTAGCGAGAATGTGTTCCAAGGCGTGAGATGCCAAGTAATGAGTGTACACTACACTGAGTTTTCTGTGGAACATTAGACTGGTAGGTGTAGACCCACTCCACAGCCAGTAGCTACAAGAGGCAAGGTACTGATTCTCTAGTAGCACAACACTAGGTCTCTGCAAAACATCCGCTATCTGCTCAAGTGTATAGTTGATACTACTATCGCACGCACACAGAACACAACTACGTTGTGCCATTACATGTCGTACGCAATTGCTTACATGTATATATAATGGGGTAGTTCAAGTTCTGCTCTGCACTGTAAAAGTAATGGAAATTGTTTTATGTAAAGCGTGTGGGGACGTTTTCTCTTAGCACAGCCAGGGAAAATGTATTGTCTTAGTTGTGATAGTTGTGAACATAGAGGTAATATATAGTAGAGGGAGCATGAAGTCACAAATATGTGTCCAACATGGTCTCGAGAGTTTGGTGTCGTTTATTTATGTTTTATCGGCGTAAAAATGCAGCCGTGTTGTTTGAAACTCATGGCGTACCTTCCAGAATATATATTTAGTCATGTGGTGGCACCCAGATCTCGGTTCAAAACCTTGTAGTAAGTACGTAGCTAATATTTACATTTTACTAAAAACAGCTGTGTTAAGGAAAACAGTAACGTGGCAAACATTGTTTACATTTGTCGTTCTGAAATTTCTACGCAATTATACTATGCGATAATATGGTAGTATGCTCTCCTTAGTTCGTATGTTCATATGGTACCAAAATAACCTAACATCGTTGTGATTATTAAGCAATTATTATCTTTTCTCTCAATGTTATTTCAAATCTCCCGCGTATATTTCACTAAAGTCACGTGACACATGTTGAACACACAATTTTGTATGCAGCTGTATAGAGGATACTCCCTCTACCCTATAGTTACTCTAAGGTTGTGAAGGATCCGTATAGTACATCATAACACGTGTTTACTAACTTGCTATGAGATGTTCCGTAACAATAAACAGTGTATTTATATAAGGGTTTTATTACTAGCTGCCGGACGATGCCGTTGGTCGGCGGATTTTCTCGGGGATCTCCCGTTTCCCCTGCCCTTTCATTCCGGCGCTGCTCCATACTCACCTCATGTCACCCCTCATCAGCGCTGAAGACCTCGATGTTAAACACTGACCAAAAACCTCTCGCTCTCACTTTATTACCAGCTTTCTTGTCTGTATCTCTGTATGTTCCGTACAAATTTTGCAATTGATTTTAAACTAACTTTTCGAAGACACAAGACTTGAAATTTTAAACTGAGTTCAGAACTGGACGACAATGCAATATAAAATAAAAATAAAATTTTAAAAATAAATATTTACAAAAAAAAGTTTTATACGAATTCTCGATGAAAAGAGGAAACAAAATGTAAGAAAAAAAAAATAAAAATAAAAAAAATATTTTATATTCTACGTTTTAAAACACATGATTGCAAAATTTCACACACTAAGAAGCAGAAAATAGTATTAAATAAAAATATTTTAATATACCACGTTCGGACTTAAATGTGTTAATTTATCCTATGAAAACACGTGTAGGCCTACCTACAATTAAAACTAAAAACGTTGGGCGCATACTAGTAAGGAATATAGGGAGAAACTGTCGACGAGAAAACTCACACAACAGTTCATTCAAATCATTTGCAGTGCAAGGAAATTATTAGTGACTTACGTGAACTATTCATGCATCAAATACAACCTTTTGCGCGTGCCCTAAATTTTTCATTTTATTTACATAGAACATTTTAATTTTGTATGTTTTATTCGGTTTTCAAACATGGAATATAAAAATATTTGGATATTATTTCTACTATATTCGTTGTTCGTTCAAACTACGACCTTTTTTATTAAGATTTTCTTAGATGATTTTCTGTAGGCCTATGTGCTTTGTAATGTTATTTTATTTATTTATTTAACATTATAGTTGCGTCTTAGCGTTTATCTGAGCCCACGGCGATTTTAATTTTACACCATAAAAATATGCTGTGGGTATTTATTCACCCCGCAAAAATTTATTTTGTGGTCACCACAAAATAATTTTGTGCATACTACAAAATAATTTTTCAGGGAAGACTTCGGACGAAGTGTTCTTTTCGGTGTAATAACACGGTACACAGTAAAAAAACAATTGTACATTTACAAGGAAAATCTTGTAACGTAATATCGGAACATGATCAATCAGATTATAAAATTAAGATGTCAGAAACCTTTTTAAAGTGGTTACAAATATCGTAAACAAGTTTGTTAACTAGTAAAATAATGCTAATGAGCAGATTTTTCGAATTGAAACAAAACAAACCTAGGAAACCATTCACATTTTACAAAACATTTAGTACTTAAAAAATTTTTTTGAAAGTTTGTTTCTAAAAAAAAATTTTCGTAACACTACAAGCAGTTATTGTAAAATGAACCAGATATTAGCTGTAAATATAGGCCTACAAAATTGGTTTGTAGATTTACAGAAATGTTTGTAAATATACAAAGAAATTTGTAAATGTACAAAATTTTTGTAAATTTTACAATATATTTTCGTAGTGTTACAAAAAACGTTTTTGGAAACTGGTTTCCAAAAAACCTTTTTGTAATAGTACAACATTTTTTTTGTGTACATTTATCCAACACTTGGTATGTTGTAAGTTGTGGTAAGGTACGAAGGTGTTTGCTCATTGCAGAGTAGCTGTACACAACGTGAAGTCAGGTCGAGAATGACCATAGCCATCTTTAGTAGCAGGCCGTGGCCTAGATCTGGCAACCCTGCACACAAGTGTCATTTTAACACTTCTTTTAGCTCTTCAAAGGCAATGACTGTACCTGATTCGTTATTCTGCCCTACACACTGGCGAATCAGGGGAAGTCGCTGTCTTTGGCGAGACAAAAATAAGTGTAAAACTTACCCTTCTGGACAGGGTTGCCAGATCTCAGGCCGCGGCCTGATGGCTATGGCATGACTCGGCAGCTCACGGATTTATTGCGAAGATGTAGGCTATCTATCATTGGTAAGGAAAAGAAAATTTTGCGTTTTTAATGGGCCGCGCGTTAGAATCCACTATCCTTTGTATACTCAAGCAAGTCTATTAGTTCTTTGATTGCGGCTAATTGACAAATGGTCGAGGCCTAATTGTAGCTTGCACGTCTGGACATTGAATTCGAACATTCAACTCCCGAAATATTTATTTCGCTAATTACTATGGACCTAAATAATTCGCGTTTTATTTTTGGGCGTATGCTAGAGACGATGGTCGAGCTATATCGCGAAAAAAAAATTTGTGACAACGTACCTGTGAAAAGGCTGCAGTTTCTTGCACCATATATGATTGGTAGAGATGATGGTATATCGCGAAAATGTTTTGTGTCAACATAGCCTTGAAAACACTGACACAACGTAGCTGTCTGCAGACCAATAACATTCATTAAATATTAAAATAGCGGCATTCTTATTGGCTCAGTCAAATAGGGCAGTAGCTCCACGTACAAGGAAAAGCCAGTAATCTTTTGATAAGTTGAACGTATGTTGAAGCCTAGCAAATAGTCAAGTTTTTCCGCGATAAACCATCGTCTCTAATGATTGGGTGATACACGTCTGACACTCCGTAGCTGTCTACAAGCTAATAAAGGCATTCCGCATTACATATTACAATAGCGGAATTCTTATTGACTCAGTCAAATAGGGTAACAGGTCCACGTACAGGGAAAATCCAGTAAGCTAAACGTACGTCGAAACCAAGTAAACATTCGAGTTTTTCCGCGATAAACCTTCACCTCTAGTAATAATTATTACGGACCCCTATTTTTCGCGAAAATAATTTTGTTGTCCCAGTTTATTTCAGTGACTTAGCCTACGTACACATCGGCAATTCTGCTTCATGGTTATTGGTAGAGACCTGAAAAATTCGCGTTTTCTTTTGGCTCCAAGCTATAATTCCAGCAACTGTAAGTTCGTGCCACTTTCGCAATTGGCCGGTGACTTATTTGACACTTCCTGTAAGTCGCTTAGCCAATAGTACAGAAGCAACTAAATGCAGGCCCATATCACTGCGTCATCGAGCAGCCAGTGAACAGATAATGTCTGCTTGAATACACACATGTTCTTGGAGGCTATCCTATATGTCAGTGAACCCGCGAATTTTTCCCGTCTCTAGTTATTGGCGTCATGTGTTCGTAAAGAGCCATGCTTTATTTGAGTGAAACCAAGTAAAATAATCGTCCCTACAACACCCCACGTCTGTGATTTGCCGGTAGAATCACAAGGCTCGTGAGAGTCAAAATATCCAATCACTGGCCACGAAGCAGAACTGCAGATGTGCACGTAAGGCAACGAAGCAAAGTGGGGTAAAATTTTTTTCGCGAAAAATAGGGGTCCCTAGTTATAATTAGAGCCCACGATTTTTGGTGAAAAGAATTCTGCAACAATTTGTTTCAATGCCTTGTGTGCACATCTGCAGCTCTGCTTCGTGGTCAGCGATTGGCTGTTTTAAATTCTCAGCGTCTCGGGGTTTTACCCGCAAATCACAGACGTGTGGTGTCGCAGTAACCTTGTCCCAGCTGGCCCTAGTCAAATGAGCCACGCCTACATTCTGCCAATACTCAAGAAGCAGAGCTGCATTTGTGCACATTAGGTATTGAAACAAATTGTTGCAGAATTCTTTTCACCAAAAATCGTGGGCTCTAGTTATAATACAAACAACTGTAAGCTCGTTTCACTTTCGCAATTGGCACACACTAAAAAAAAAGTTGTAAATTTTACAAATATTTTCTTTGCACTTTTACAATTTTTTTTAAAGTACAAAGATTTTCTTTGTGAAATAATTAGTTTATAAAGTTACAAAGGTAACTTTGTAATACAACAAAAAATTCTTTGTACCTGTATACCGACATTGTATTTTTTTTTTTTTTTTGGAAAATACGACAAGGTACTTTTTTTTGTAGCTGTACAAAATTTTGTAAATGTTAAAAAATGATCATTGTAAAATTATTAGTTTATAGTGTTAAAAGGATTTTGTTTGAAAAAAAACTTAGAAATAATGTGTAGTCTCCAAAATCATAGGTTCGCCGTAAATTAATAATGCAAAGATCACAACCTCTGGAAATAATTTTTCTGGAATGAAATGAATGTTTGTATTAATTGCGTGCTTTAAAAAAAGTAATACTGCACTGTACATAGAATATATACAAATAAATAAAAACTTAGCAGTACGGAAGTCACAGTGGTCTAGGGGAGCCGACCCCCCGTAGCTCAGTTCGAGCCGACCCTCCGTGGCTCAGTTGGGCAGTGGTTAGCGCTCCTGGCTGCTGAGGCAAGGGTCCCGGGTTCGATTCCCGGCCGGGGAGGTGGCATTTACAACCACCTCCTCGGGTTCAGGACTGGGTGTTTGTGTTCGCCTGTGTGCCCAAAGACACCTTCCCATTACAATCTGGCAACTACACTATACACAGCTACTGGGGAAATGCAGTGATTCACTTAAAGGGGGGGAATGTTTGGTGCAGTGGCGAGGCGTCAGCCTTGCCATTGTACCAAATATTTAAAAAAAAAGTTGGTTGAGCGGCCGACTTTGGTGCGAGGGTTCTGGGTTCGATTCCCAGGTCAGGCTGGGTGTTAATTTGTGTTTGTCCATTGGGTCTCGCACCTTGTCACCATTCAAATTGTCTCACGAAATTTACTGGGGTCACTTGAAAATATGTCAAACCTAAAGAGGGGAATGGTTGGTGCAGTGTTGATGCGGAAGATTCCGCATCGCTGCTGCACCAAACATTTAAAAAAATATATATATATATAAATTGGTTGAGCGGCTGACCTTGTTCCTAGGGGCTCTGGGTTCGATTCCCAGATCTGACTGGGTGTAAAATTTGTGTTTGTCCGTTCGAGTCATTTCAATTGCCAATGTCAACATAACTGGGGAATTGTCTAGTAATAAAGTTGTAAAAGGGGGGATGTTTGGCTCGTTGGAGATGTTGAGACTTTGCCAAGGAACAAACATTTTTTTTTTTTACTGTAAGATGCTGTTCGAAACTTAGCACCTCCAAACATATTACGAACGTCCTTTATTCAAAAGTTATTTGATAAATAAGTTCAGTGTAATTTATGAAGTACAATGAGCATTACATTTTTTTCTTATTGAAAGAACAACTACAAGGCTATTCCTTGTAATTTTACAAAAATATACTTTATATTTTATTACAAGGACAACCATTGTAGTTTTACAAGGAATTACTTTGGCAATTGGGTTTCCAAAGATTTCCTTTGTAAAAGTACAAAAAATGTTGGGTGCACTTGACTTATTTGACACGTCCTGGAGTCCAATGAGAAAAACACAAATAAGCAAATATATTCAGTCCTTATCATGGGGTATAGTTAGAGGCAGGAAGTTTCCGCGAAACCATCTTTGTACGACTTTAGTTCAGCGCCTTACGTGGACACATGCAGTTCTGCATCGTGGCCAGTGATAGGATGTTTTAACTCCCAGCAATTTGGGATTCTACACGGAAAAAAAACATTTTGTAGCAGCTACTAAATATTTTGTGAGTATTCGCCCTCCAAAATTTATTTTGAAGTAACCACACAAACATTTTGTTGACACCACGAAAAAATTGAGGTAACCACACAATTATTTTGTGTTTACTACAAAATAATTTTGCAGGGAAGTCTTTGTACAAAATTTTTCTTTTAGTGTATCCGAAAATCATAGGCATATGGTGTCGCGATTACTAATGTTCTGATTGTGCGGAGTCATTTTTAATTTTACTGTGCCAAAGACACACATTCAATAACTAGGGCCACGATTTTATCGTGTGAAGGTTTTCTACCCACTTTGTTTCAGTCTCTCACGTAGGCCTGCACATCGGTAGCTGTGCTTCATGGTTATTGGCAGTGTGAGACACGGTTCTCATTTGACTGCATCAATCACAATAATGTTACTGTGACTCGTACGCAGCAAAAAACAATTGTACATTTACAAGGAAATTCTTATAACGTAATATTAGAACATTATCTGTCAGATAATAAAAGTAAAAAGTCAGAAACTTTTTAAAGTGGATACAAATATCGTAAACAACTCTGGGAACTAGTAAAATAATGCTAATGAGCAGATTTTTTGAATTGAAACAAAATAAACCTAGGAGACCTTTCACATTTTACAAATCATTTCGTACTTTCACAAAAAAAATGTATTGGAAACTAGTTTCCAAAACATTTTTATCGTAACACTACAAGCAGTTATACAATTAACCAGATATTAGCTACAAATATACAAATTTTGTTTGTAGATTTACAGAAATGTTTATAAATATACAAAGAAATTTGTAACTGTAGGCCTACATTATTTTCGTAAATTTTACAAAATATTTTCGTAGTGTTACAAAATACTTTTTTGAAAACTTGTTTCCAAAAAACTTTTTTGTAAAAGTACATTTTTTTTACTGTCTGTCTGTAATTTGCCAAGGCAAGTGAGAGTAAAATCATCCAATCATAAACGATGTAGCAGAACTGCAAACGAGCACATAACGCATTGAAACCAAATGCTGCAAAAATATTTTCACCATAAAATCGTGGCTCTACCAATAACCATGAAGCACAGAGCTGCAGATGTGCACATAAGACGCTGAAACAAACTGGGTCAAATTCATTAAGCGAAAAATTTCGTGGCCCTATGTAAAATTGTGTCAGCGGGGAGCCAAAAAGGAAATTATGTCTATTTAAGTACACTGATATTCTTGGAGACTATACACAAAAAATTGTTGTATGCCTACTTTACAAACAAATTCTTTGGAAACTAGTTTCCAAAAATCATTTTGTATATTTAAGTCTACAAAAAATTGTACACTTTACATGAAATACTTGTAAATATACAAGCCATATTTACAGAAGTTTTTGCTTATTTACAAATAATATTGTACATTTACAAATATATGTTTATGCATTTTATAATTGTTTGAAATGGCAGAAAAAATTTTTGGCAACTAATTTCCAAGAAATTTTTTTGAAAAATCACAAAATACAGTATTTTGTAAAATGTTAGCCGTCGAAGGTTATTTGTTTCACTTCAAACACTCGAAATTTATTCCACTAATGTATTTAAACGACTTTAATGACCTGCGACATTATCGTTGTACAGTGCAATGACTGATAAATGTTCTGGCATTAGTATTCACGCTTTATCTTGTAAAATTAGGGTTTTTATACTGAATAGCCTACAGGTAAATGAAACAGCGAGTTTTTTTTTGTTACTGTCTATTATTAGAAACTAGAAATTTCGTGTTTTTCTTTTGGTGTCATAAGCTATAATGGACGACTTGAAAAGAGGCGGAGCTTCAGTCAGGTGTGGGAAACAATTCCGATCTCCATGGATACCGCAGCCGAACATAACCTTCATTTAGCTGTTTGGCGTCAAATGTCCCGTGACGTATTTGGTTCCAGGCCTTATATTTGTGTACCCGCATAACAGGATAGAAGGCATTTTACTACAAACCTTATATCATTGGGATAAAAACCTCCTTCATGTATGTGGCACAAATTGGCGGCCAACAGCACACGTCAAATGAGCACAGAGTTGCCTGAATTCTAGACAGCTACCAGAAAATATCGCGAAATATAAGTCCATATTATACACGTTAATTTGATCTCCGCTGTTTAGGGTGCCGCCTACGTTATAGGCTCAAAAGCGACGGAGCAGTAAGGTCGACCTTGAAGTGCGCATCAAATGCCGCGTCGCCTCAACGAGCCAAGCGCTGAACTAGCGTGCAAGGTTCCCGCCGAACGGTTTTTACTATAGGACACTAAGCGGTGACAATATAATTTTATTAGTGGGAAGTCTGCAACTATGTTCAGTGCAGGTCGCTGAATACGCTGCAACGCATTTGAAGCATGGGGTAGGCGGCCGCCTTAATAATCTAAAGAAACTGTTGAGTAACCAATAGAGCCACGATTTTGTCGGGAATATTTTTGCCCCACTTTGTTTCAGTGTGCCACGTGCACATCGGCAGCTGTGCTTCATTATTATTGGCAGCGTGTCTTTGTTCAGACACGTTTCCTGTTTGACTGCACCAATCAGAATAAGATAGTTGTCACTACGTACGTCTGTAATTTGCCAAGGCAAGTGAGAGTAAAATCACCCAATCACAGACGATGTAGGAGAGCAGCAAATGTGTATAACACTTTAAATCAAATGTTGCAAAAATCTTTTCGCCGTAAAATCGTAGTTCTAGTAATCAACCAAGAGTTAACAACTACATAGGTTACTTTGCAACCGCTCACTATATGTCAATGAATTCAAATGGTATTCGAACCTATAAAGCCTAACAGGAAGTGGAAACCACATGGAGCATATGAACTATCGGAAGATAGTCAATAGTGCTACCACATAAATTAACTCCTTAGCCAATGTGCAAGGCTTCCGCAACCGTATTAAATTGTCCGTATATCAAAAAAGTCCTGAATGAATTCCGCCGAAATATTTTACCGACTATCGTTAACAATAAAGACAAAGAACTATCTTAGAAATACCGTTCCATTTTTGTATGTCATGTACACAAAGAGAACTGAAAAATTCGCGATTTCCATCCCCCCATGCTATAATCCAATATCCTACTCATACTTGAGCCCCGTCTATTCGTTCGTTGTGTAGCAACTAATAGACAAATGATAGGAGCTTTTGTAGGTATACATAGGCTAGTGAACTCTAATACACAACTTGTGAAATCTTCTTTTTCCCTAAAATTTACGTCACCTTCATGGATAAGCCTATATGGACATAAAGTGTAGGTCATTATAACAACACCGCCGTAAGAAAAGCCTTTGTTATCCAATCCTGCTTGCAAATGTACACACCAAGTTAAATGACTTCCAACGCCGCGCTGGCCGATGGAAACTTTTGTAGGTCGTTGGTTCAATGAAATATCAAAGCGAGTGAAAGGAGTTTACAATGTGCACGTTTACAAGAACTAATAATTCGTGCTCGAGATCGGGTGTGTAATTCAGATAGAAACTCGGGGACAAGTCACAGAAAATACTTTTTTTTTTTCCTTAAAAAAATAAAAAAAGACAGAAAAGTAGAACGGGAGAATACAAAGCAACCAGTTCCATTTATTTCACAGAAAAACGAAAAGGAGTATTTTTTTCCCCTCTCCCTTGCGTCCTTCGTCCACCCTCCCTCCGGCTATTTTCTTCCTCCGTGCCGGACGGGAAAGAGAAACCGTCACGCGACAGCGCATGTGACCTCCCTCGCGCAGCTGATTGGCGGCCGCGGCAGCCAATGGTGGAGTTGCCGCCCGCCCGGGTCACCTCGCCGGCCACCCCTTTCAGCCCTGCCTGCCCCCCTCACCCACTCCAGGAACTCCCACCCCCACCACCCACGCCGATGTGGGGCTGGTACTGCCTTGCGCGTGGGGCACTACCCACTCGCAGACCTACTCCGGCCGACGCGAACACATGGATACACTTCCGCTCCTCCTCCACCAATGAAAATACATCACAGCGGGAAAATAAATTACTTTTGTTTACCTTCAAACGTACAAATGCTCTAGATTTTATTTGATCTTACATAGGCTAGATTATCTTGCTATAAATAGTTTCCGGTATTTTTTTACTTATAAATAATACATGTCCATTTTCGGGATTACTTTGACCTCTGAATCTTTTATTTTTTGGGTATTTTGGTAAATAAGTACATAATTGGAACCTAGTGCTTGGAATAATTTATTTGGCACGTATAATTAACCTTTAAAACCTTTTTTACTAAACGACATAAAGTCCTACATTTTGAGTGAACACAATTACACCACGAGGTCAAGGTAACCTCGGTTTACGGTATTGATGTAAGTTAACTTTAAAACCAGTAAGATTAAACAAAATAAAAAACCAGAATAAATAGCACTAAAATTAACACAATTCCGAAAAAGGATTTTGTCGTTCTAACTATAAAGTCGACACGAAAACAAATTATATAGGTACACACACGCACACACATAGAACGAAACAACAAAAAATAAGTAAAACCCCTTGAAGGAATATGCATTACACTTGTATCAAGAGAGACAACATAAAATAAAAAAAGGCAATTAAAAACTACAAAATGGACGAGAACAAAAATACCAAAGTTAATTTTATGTAAACACAGACGACGTAGCAAATTGAAAAAAAAAAAAAAAAAAAAAAAAAAAAAAAAAAAAAAAAAAAAAAAAAAAAAAAAAAAAAAAAAAAAAAAAAAAAAAAAAAAAAAAAAAAAAAAAAATTCAGACTAAAAGTAGCAGGCTGCTCTCGACAACAGATGTGACTTTTCGAGAAATGAAATCTGTTCTCGTCTTAGGGCAGATGTAGAAACTGAGGAACTCAGTCACACTGACATATGCAGCCACACTGAAATAAAAATATTGTAGGAAGACCTCCCTGTGTCAGTTAGGTACGATTAAACATACACAAGCCAATAAAACCTGCGGTGCTTTTGCTCGAAGTGTTGTAGGCCTATATCACGAACACGAACTGAATCTTCATGCCGTATTGAATTACGTCCACCTTTTGTGGAAAGCAAACTCGTTTGCTAGTTTGCATTTTATCATTGTTGTTCCATGTAAATTCAAGTAAAAGCTAAAACTATTGTTGGTCCATTCGTACTATATTTCATGTTGCTATTAGCCCACAGATTTTGAGGGTTTGAATTTCGACATGTAGTTCAAATAACACATGTGTAAGGAAATTACATGTAATATTTTCGTAACGTATGAGTGCATAATTGATGTTAACGTTTTCATTTCGTATTATTGCAACATATCAGCATATCTCCTTGTGTTTATTTTCACACAATGACGAAAGCAAGTAAATTCAGTTTAAGTTACAGAAAAATGACACTAGTCCGATGCTATTTTCATTGCTTCAATAACGCAACTCATGGTTTAGTATTGTCTCACATGTTTCATTTTTGACGTGTTATTTACATAACGTTCAAAGTCTAAGACTTTCTCTCTTACCAATTTGATAACTTCCATTCGTTAAGCTAGCCCAACGAATCCGTTCTACGCGAAATATCCTTTATGTTTCCCACCTCCACTTTCATGGATTAAATCTCATATGGAAACCATTTAGTATTATGATTAGAGATGGTGGTTTATCGCGGGAAAACTTGACTGTTTGCTGGATTTCAACACACGTTCAACTTACCAGAAGATTACTGACTTTAGCATGTACTGGGAGCCATTACCCTATTCGACTAAGCCAATAAGAATCCCGATATTGTAATATTTGATGTGTATTATTGATATGCAGACAGTTGCGTTGTGTCAGAAGTAGCCTAATCATACTAGTAAGAAACTACAGTGTTTTCTACACTGTAAAATATTTTTTGTAATTTTACAAAGAAAAACCTTGGAAACCCAGTTGCCAAATACTACAATGGTTATCCTTGTAATAAAATACAAAGTATATGTTTGTAAAATTACAAGGACTAGCCTTGTAGCTGTATTTTCAATACGGAAATAATAAATTTAAATGTTCATTATACTTCATAAATAACGCTGAACTTATTTATCTACTAACTTTTGAATAACGGACGTACACAAGAGATTATTTTGAAAATAAAAAAAAAAAAAAAAAACCTTGAGAGGTGCTAAGTTTCGAACCACTCTCCACATGTTTAAAATATACGCATCTTACCCCTAGACCACTGTGACTTCCATATCAGTTATTTGTATACATTCAATGTAAAGTTCAATAATAATTCTTTCTTTTAAAGCAAGTAATTAATATAAATATTCACTTTATTCCCAAAAAAATACTTTTCAAAGGTTGTGATCTTTGCATAATTAATTTCCGGCGAACTTACGATTTTTGTAGGCTACACATTTTTTTCTAATTTTTTTTGCAAACAATATCCTTTTAACGTTATAAACTAATAATTTTACAAGGAATATTTTACAAAATAATTTACAGTGCAGGAACTGTCGGTATAGGTACAAGGAATTCCTTTGTAGTAGGCCTATTACAAAGTTTACCTTTGTAACTTCATAAACTAATGATTTTACAAAGAATACCTTTGTACTTTTACAAGCCCTTGTAAAAGTACAAAGAATATCCTTGTAAATCTTACAAAAAATTTTTAGCGTGTAGGGTATGTTGGCACAAAACATTTTCGCAATACCTATACCATCGTCTATAGTTGTGATACTTGCAATAATATTACAATAGTTTTAAATATTAAAATCGGGCATTTGAAGAAAAGAATGGTTAGCTGAACTTCCAAAATTCGTATCCTATCTTTCTTAACACTGCAATACGAATAGACCATATGAAAAAGTAGTAATCATAAGTCTCTAAAAAAAATGTAACATTATAAAAGAGTAGTCTATGTTTAATGGTTTATTTTACTGAAATGTTTTTTGTACTTTATAATTACGTCGCAAATGTTTACATACACTGTGTAAAATGTTCAAAAAAATGTAACGGATTGTGGAAAACATAACAATTAATTGGAAATTATTTAAAAATTCTACTTACATGGATGATCGTATTTGTTCAAAATGATCACATAAACTTACTTTGTAACCTCTAGATATTGTTGGGGGGGGGGGGGACTTGAACCTCCAGCACAGTGGAATCTTGTACTCATATAGGGCCTCTAGTGAACTTTATCTCAAAGAAACCTTCTAAATGCGTTCACTTAGTAACCTGCTCACTAAAACCTGATATCACCAGAGCGGCTCGATGCACTACTCAGAAAAAATAGATCAATATGTAGAGATATGAAAAATTCGCGTTACATTTGGTAGCAGACTAAACTTCACTTTCCTATGCATAACACAGCATATTCTGCGGTTCAATTGGCCACGAACTTTCATGTGTTGTAATTTACGTGTGTTACGTCTTTACAGAGATTGGCCTCCCTACCGTGTAAGCATTCTCCGCGACAATTCACGACAGTATCGGCCAGCGGGAGACGTCGAACGAGTCTATAGTCACTTGGAGTCTAGTCAACTGTCATAAAATAACGCGAATTTCGCATGTCTCCAGTAATATGTGAATAATTTGGCGCTGTCAAAGCCACACTTCTTGGGGGACAGAAAGTTGGAAGGGAAAGAGAGGAAATGGAAATAAAACAAGACAGCTTCGACAGTCTAACGATTTTAATTTCCCCCCGGCGGAAAACAGTTATTTTCCGGAATAAGGACATATTATCTATAACAACGTCTCTATTTCCGTACAGCCATAGCTTATAAAGAGGCACGAGTACAGTACTTCGCGTATTCATCTGGCAACAGCCTAGACTTCTCAGTTATATACGTGTACCGGCTGAAGTCGAATATTCGTTGGGTTCTAACAGTACAAACGTGTAGCACGTGATGTCCCCACGACTTGTTTCCCTATTTATAACTGGCTTGCAGTCGTCAAATGTCTGTTAAAACCCCAGGAATCTAAGGCCATTTTCGGCCAAAACCTCCAAAAAATTTGTCCAAAGTTGAAATTTGGCTCACTTTCAGAGTCAAGCATGCTTAATAACATATAAAAACTTTACCGCTCAATTCCGTGTGAGTCACATCGAAATCGTGCAACAAAGTCATAAGTGACGCGTTAGTGCAGAGTTATACTAAACTGCCGCCATGAGGCGTAACTTTTACCGTACAATTAAAACAAATAGTTCAAAATAATCTAGAAACTCTGTTATACGTAAATATGTTAAGAAATACCTTAAAAAGTTAAGTTAACTATACACCGTAAAACAACAAAGTGAAGGAATGTATTATTTTATCAATGTTGTGGAAATTCGACAACGATTATCAGCAAAACTAAACGTCTACGTGAAACACATGCCGAGTATATTTTGTTGCCCATTCTTTCAGCTTTCTATTGGTATGTCAGTGAACAAGTTAGCGTATTTCGTTGGATCACTAGAGCAGTCCAAGCGTCGCCGTGTACCAGGTTAGGCGCGGCGGACAGGTCTAGCCTGTCTCCGAATAATAACGCGCAGTTTGCAGGTCCCTATTCATGACGCATTTTCGACCATTGTTTCCATATCTTGAAATACTCTGTTAAATACACTCTACCCCATCGAACGACTAGGAAATAACATTGCGTTGAATCACTTTGTCGATAAATGAGGGCAATAATTACGTTAAAAATTGTGAAGACAAGTTAGATTACAGTGGCATTAGTACTCGTGTGTAGAGTGGCTTTTTTTTCCTGCTTGATTTAAGGGAGTTCACGTGGCAAAAACCCCTTAGCCTAATTTTATATTTGTACGACATTGTGTTAGCTTTGTAGAACCTTACTTGTGACTACATTTTCCAACTGTGAAACTTTTTAAGTTCTCGCCTTCTCTTAGCGGCATGTCAAAGTAAAAATTTGCAATTTACGGGAACATGCTAATATCAAACACCAACTGACTTACGCAAATGAAATAATTTACACTGAATTTTGATAATATTAGTCATATGCTAAAATAGTTAAAACACACACTGCAGTGACTTTGTATTTTTTAAAAAAATTCTAAAAATAACGATATTTTCCTACATTTGTGGCAATTTTTTAAAAAATGCAAAGGGACTTTTTTGTGTGGTTTTAAATATTTTAGCATATGGCCCATACTATCTAATTTCAGTGTAAATTATGTCGTTTGAGTGAGTCAGTCGATTTTTGCTATTAGCATGTTCCCGTAGCTTGAAAATTTTAACTTTTACATGCCACTATCGACAATGAGAGCCAAAAAAGTTCCACAAGTGGAAAATGTAGTCACAAGTAACGTCTATAGATCTAACATTATGTCGTACAAATATAAAATTATGCGTTTTGCCACATGAACGCCCTTAAAGTGTCCTTGCAACAAAACTACTAGTTATAACATTGCATTCATGCGGAATTTCTGGAGGAATTCGTAAGTTCACATACACTTTCAGAACTCCCGTGTTTTATCAAATATCATAATCAATTATGGAAATAATGAAAATAACATCTTTAATTAATGTCGCTAAGTACTTATTATCTGAGTTGACGTATCAGTACTTGTCTACATTTAAAGGACGTTTTATAAGAAATTTTTCATTTTTGTGACAAAATTATTTTATAGTTACTTCACTGTCTCAATAGGAAAATCATTTAAATTTTGATTCCCTGTTCCTAGAGGCACGATTATTTCGCGTATTTATCTGGTAGCAGCGTAGACTTCTCAGTCCTATACACGCACCGGCCACAGTCGAGTATTCATTGGTTTCTTAGCGTATAAGAGGGTACCACGTGAGTTCACGAGTTATTTCCTTATTCCTTACTGGTTTGCAGTCGTCAAATGTGTATCAAAACTGCTGTTGTCCGATCACAGTAATGACAGTGAAGTATACGTTGTTGACGTTCAACCTGACCTAGAATCGATACGCGAAATAACCGTGCCTCTACCTATTCCTAGAGATAATGGTTAAAGACCCGATAATTTCGCGGTTTCAACGATCAACTGACTGGACTCCACAGTCCTGTGTACTCTCTGTCCTCAGCTACTTGTTCGTTGGCTTCTGCTCCAGTGAGTGGCCAGTTGTGCATTTGACAAGTTAATGCTGGAGTCTGTGAGTGTTTTCATGGAGGTTTGCTACTGGTTGACTGTCCTCAAGGAAGAGTTTCATCAACAGTGACCCAAACTGCGAAAGAAAGAACGTGTACGAGAGTATGTCATACAACATCTTCTCAAATGAATTTCCGGGGCTCTAATGATGAATCATCACGGGAAAACTGGACTGTTTGCTGAGCTTTAACGCACGTTCAGCTTATGAAAAAATTACTGACTTTCTCTTGTACGTAGAGCTATTGCCCTAATTGACTAAGCCAATAAGAATCCCGCTATTGTAATATTTGATGGCTATTATTGGTCCGTAGACAGCTACGTTGTGTCAGACGTATATCACTCAATTATGCTTATCACAACAATCTACAGTGTTTTCAAGGGTATGTTGTGTAGTATACTACAGTATATTACATTTCACTGCTTATTTTCACTTTTACGTGTGGAGTAAAATAAACTTTCATATATATACGTAAAGGTGTTGTGTTGACTCTACTGGAAGTGACGTACTAAAAAACTTACGTTCAACAGCCATTTAGTATAGAATTCAGATGTGAAATTTATTAATAATTTTTAACCAAAATGAACCT
>PNEQ01130078.1:73037-86836 GCA_003012365.1 Medauroidea extradentata | reverse complement strand
CTTCAACATACGTTCAACTTATCAAAAGATTACTGGCTTTTCCTTGTACGTGGAGCTACTGCCCTATTTGACTAAGCCAATAAGAATGCCGCTATTTTAATATTTAATGCATGTTATTGGTCTGCAGACAGCTACGTTGTGTCAGTGTTTTCAAGGCTATGTTGACACAAAACATTTTCGCGATATACCATCATCTCTAATCATAGGTTTTTTTAGAGTCTTGTACTTTGCAAACACGGCAAAATGCCGCAGGCTAGGAAACTAGATTCCAATCTAATAGTCAGCCCGCTAGGTTTCGCCATTTTGCCGCTTAGAATGTGGGCGGAGCCTAAGTGCGGCCTTGCTTGCATTATGACCGGGTACTACTAGCCTAGATCCTTGTTTTATGTAACTAATAGTACCTCGACTATGGCTGACTGCCCAGATCGTGAGGTAAGCTGCGATTGGCGACGACCGCACCCAGCTTGTGCGAAGCTATGTGCTGTAATGATCATGTCTCCCACTAGGTGAATAAAACAAGGTGACAGACCAGTAGCGTTAACATGGTTTTTGAAGTGGGAGTGAGTGAGAGATTTTTGGTCAGCGCTTAACATCGAGGTCTTCAGCGGTGATGAGTATGGAGCGGTGCCGGAATGAAGGGTAATCAGGAGATCCCGAGAAAACCCGCCGACCAACGACATCGTCCGGAACGATTCCCACATGCGAAAATCCGGGAATCGACCCCGCCGGGAATTGAACCCGGATCACCTTGGTGGGAGGCAAGTTATCTGACCACTCGGCCACCGCGGCCTCCGGGGGGGGGGGGAGTGGATGATATTCTTGTTGCATTGTGCTATATACGCACATGATGAGTCGGGAGGGAAGGTACATGCCTTCAGGGATGATAGTACTGGTGACTCTGAACAAAATGTTTCTGTTAAACATATGCCCATTTCTTAACAGTTTCTTTCAAAGAAACCGAATGAAAACAACAAGGAACAGGAAGTGTGCAGGTGACGGTAAATCACGATACTGTTATCGTATGTTTTGTTAAATTGTGCACATTTCCTCACGAAACATGTTCAAACACTCCACCACCAACTTCAATGCTTTTTGCTGCTCGGATAGACAGCTGCTGTGTTGCTGATCTAAGCTCATTAGTACATTACGTTACTTGAGCACAAGCATGGTAAATACGAGCGAGAAGTTCCTCTCTTGTGTCCACCCTGCGCGTGTAGACTTCGCTTTTAAGCCAACCCCACAGACAATAATCCATAGGGGTAAGATCAGGTCACCTCGATGGCCAAGCAATGATTCCATGGCGAACGATCCAACGCCCAGGATACGGTCGTTGAGGTACTGTGTCACTGGCCGTACAGAATGTGCAGGAGCTCCGTCTTGCTGAAAGTACATACGAACTCTTGTTGCCAAATGGATATCCTCCAAGTATTCTGGTAACACGTTTTGAAGAAAATCAAGATAGCGTACTCCATTAAGACCGTTATCTAAAACTACTGGACCGATGAGTTGTTCATCAATAATACCGCATCACACGTTAACTGAGAAACGTCGTTGAAAATTCCATTCTACAATAGGGTGTAGATTTTCGTCTGCCCATACGTGAGAGTTGCGTGTGTTGTTGATTCCGTTGCAGGTAATTGTTGATTCACTAGTGAACATAATACGTGTCTCTAACATATCTAGAGGTACGTAAATTTCGCAGATACATTTCAGGTCAGGTTGAACGCCAATTATGTATACTTCATTGTCATGTCTGTGACTTGCTGGCGGCTGTTACGAAACGCGTTTGACTACTGCAAGCCAGTAGTGAACAAGGAAATAATGCGAAGACAAGTCTAGGCTGCTGCCAGGTGAATCCGCGATTTTTAGTGTGTCTAACATAACACAACTACCGTAGTTATGCACGTAAATTGGTTCTATGAACAGCACGAGCAATAATTCGGCAAATCCAGATAAATAATAGTATACACATTGGAAAAATTCATAAAGTAACCTATAATACGTGAACCCCATAAACTAGAACTAAAAGCGTCACATCTCGAATGATACATATGCATAAATGGGTTAAGACCAAAGTAAACAAAACAGGTTTTTGTGAATAACTCAATAAGACATTACTTGAGATAAAAGGCAGACTGAGAAAATAAAACTTAAAAACTTCGTAATGATTTTTCCAATAATTTGTGACTACAGCTTTTTAACCTTTGCCTACATACTTTTCCATTAGAATTAAAAATATAAGTAAATAATTCATAAAGTTTCAATATATTCCCACCCAGATTGCTATACCACTTGAAAAAGTGTCTTTGTTTACAACCTCAAATAATAATAATAAGTGTTTTCGGTGCTTAGAAATTAACGAAATTAATACTTTTTTTTGTAAGTTGAAGTTCAAAGTGAACTACAATACAGTAGAATATTTTAAGACTGAAATAAACATGGGGAAATACATATGTCAGAAAAAATTTGCTTTGCACAAAATTCATTATTTACAAACGTCTTTAGCAAATATATGAAAACATGTTTTATTATTTGAATCAGTTATTGTCTTCTAAATAAGATTACTTGTAAGTTACTTTTAGGAACCCAAAATAATATTGCAAATAATTTCATATTTAAGTTCCTTAACAGTTAATTCCAAATTTCTTTCATCTGACTGCTATGATTTCATTAAAAATGTAAACATTTTTCCCAGGCTGTAACAGGACATTAAATTCTTAACTTGGGTGTTCCTAAGCGCTTGTTCTTTTTCTTCTTAGAATCTTTTATAGTAGGGCCAGGTTTACTACCATGTTTACCATACCGGTTCCCTGAAAACAGGGTGGGTCCAACGACTTAGTAGCCAACACTTTTCTTAGAACATAAATGAAAAGGCGGAAGAGTGATTTTTGACAGTTTTATGTCCTGCAGCATCTTCATGGTAATGCCGTACACACCTGTAAAGTTGGAACTTCAGTCCTTGAACTATGAATAGACAGGACGTTATAGTCTGTTCGTAGTAACCGTAGTAACTTTTCAAAACGCCGCTAATTTTCCGTTTTATATTATTTCTTCTAGGTTTTAATCGTTGTCTCGTTTAGTCTTGAGTTTGTGACGTAGCTGTTGAGTCATCGTGTTTTGTGTGTAATATGTCTTCGCCTTAGTTGTTGTATGAGCTGTGTAAATTTTTGTTTTAAGTTTTCTCACATTTTTTTGTATTTTTTTTTTGTTTTGACCTTATAATTTTTATTTCGTGTTTTTTGTAATCTGACACTGCTACTCTTGAGCTTGGCAGGTTTTGTTATTTATGTTTGTTTTGACCACAGCCAGTTTTGCGTATTTTTTCTTTGTTATTTTTCTTGGTTTTCTCTTGTTTTTTTCTGAGACGACACAGCACAGCATTGGCTCTTGTCCAAATTTTCATTGAATTATGTAGCCCTGTTACAAGAACGTTTAGAAACAGTGTTATGTTTTATTATATGGCAACTGATACAGCTAAAAAAAAAAAAAACGTTAAAATTCTCTAAATTTCAATGGTCCAGTCCATTTGTGCCGTAATAGCGAAGCATGGCTTGCATTGATCCGTGTAAATTGTTTTTTACTGTGGTAACCTCTTTCCTGGCAACAATACACACGATTACGTTTGCAGAAACTGTCGGGTTTATTTCGCTGTAATTTTAACGTGCGGGAGGACGTTAACTTCTGAAGTTTTTAGTTCAAGACTTTTAAGAATCTGCTGTACCCAAACACAAACTAAATTTTTTAAACTACAATAATATTTTTTTACGTTTCCGTACATGTTCATAGTTTTAAGCAGAAATGGCGTTTTCAGCATATAACGATTTTTTATACCAATACATAAGTAACAAGTCTCTTATGTTACACTACAAAAAATATTTTGAAACAAAAGATTTCTGCATAACTAACGAGCCTGCTTTCCTCAGTATTGGGCCGAATTTACCATGTAAATTATAAAGCTACTATTTATAAAGTATTTCTATAAATAAAGCAAATATGTTTAGTATAGTTTATATATATATATATGCATATGAAATAATTGAAGAGCTTACAAAACACAAGTCAATTATCAGGATACCTTCCAAAATGGCTTAAATACTACTAAAATAAAACCTGTGTACTAGACAGAAAGCAAGCCTATAAAATTTAGCTAAAACTAGTCAATTACGAAAGGAAATGTGACATAACATCATTTAATTAATTTACTCACGCAGTGTTCTCTTTGAAAATGCCAGATCTATGTAAAATAGTCCTTCAGAAATCATAGAAAAGTATTACATTTGGTTAAAATTGGTCTGAGAACTCTCAAAACTACACATTAAATATTAATTCATGTAGTAATAGTTTCAAAATGGCTGACCTACAATAATAATCACTGTTAAAATCACAACTTTTTTGATAAACAGTCAAATATTAAAGTTTAGTTAATATTGGTCTCATAGAACTCAAAAATCAAAATGTGACATGAAACTTTTGTATTTCTATTTTGTTCTGTCTTTCAAAATGATTGTCAGACAGTAATATATAATATTTCCTGTTAAAATAAGAGTTTAACCGATGAACGGTCAAAATCCGAAATACGTAGTCCTCAAAATATAACGTACTATCTTTTGGCTCTACCTTTTCCCCCGACCAAATATTCCGGCGCCGCTCCACACCAATCTCTTGACGAACCTCCTGATCTTAATCCATTCACTCATTTACTGAAACAATTAGATTATGAAATATTAAAACACAAAATTTAGTTTGAATCGGGAAGAATAGTTCTTCATACATGAAAACGCTTAAAATTTCAAAATCATTGCCATAAGAAAATAAGATTAATGTTTTTAGAAAATACATACAGCTAACTTTATTGATGTAGATACTTTATATGTCGGTACCAAGTTTGCTTAAAATCTGTCTTCGAGCTCTGAACATATTGTTGGGGGACATAGGCCTACATATGGTACAGATTAATTACATATGCATGATCACATAATACTTACTTTCGAATTAGGAATGTAGGTAGGGCCTATAGGTTCTAATAAAGCCGTGATAAGGTATAAAATGTTATCAGGTACTTAGATACAACAGAGTGAAAGTGTCGCAAGGATGATATCAGCCCTTAGTAAGCAACAGCCATACACTCTAAAAAATTGTTTGTAAATTTGCCACATATGCGTATAGGAGCGCTAAGAAGATAGGTATGGTAGAATTGTTTCCCAGACATCCATGGTAGCACTCCTAGACTATTTTATAAAACAGTCAAATGTATTCTGAAGTTACCAGACTTGTATTGTAACAACTGTAAAAGTTTGCATATTTACAAGGTGGAAGTATGGCACCTGTCCCATGCTGCGTTTATGTTGGTTACTTCCTAAACATTCTAGGAAGTTTTTTTACAGTGTAGGTATTTCAGTCTAAATAGTTTTGTATTACCTTAAAATTCAGGCCTGCGTGGTTTTTGAAACTCTTATCGCATTTGACCTAATTTCGTACTATACGAATTTTACCACAAAGTGATGGCAAACATTCTTAATGGTTACGTAAACTAAACTGCGTTCTGTGGTTTATTGAAAGGAAGGCAGGTTTTATTTTTCTGCACGTAGATACGCGTCTGTTAGTTGTATCCTCTGCAGATGGTAGCGATGAGGTTAATTCTACTACAGGTTAGAAAGATCAATGATATAAGTTTGGCGCAGGGAAATTTTCTGACATTTGAGCACTGGTATCGCTAGTGCACCAAACTGACCAATCACAGAGCTTTCCTGAATTTTAAGTTTCAGTAAGCTGATAATTTAAAATGTGAAATCGGTTTATTTTCAACTTAAAATAAAATTAAATGACTAATATAATCTCCAAGTATATATAAATTTAATTTTACTACGGTTTCTTATTTATCTGGTCTCTTAGCGATTGAAGCGAAACTAGTGGCAGAAATTTTCCCTGTGCCAAGCTCTCCCATAAGAAAAAATATTTTCTTTCTAACCTGTAGTAGAATTAACCTTAGTAGCGACAAGCAACCACAGCAATATTCTAGGTACTACAACATTTCCTACCAACCCAACGTACGTAAATGATTTGGACAGGCCTACCGTCAAACACCTCATCACCATACTGGAGAAGATAGAAATGCTGTAGGCAATAAGAGATCTATCACCACAGCGCCCTTTATACGATTTACATAATTCCAGGTCTCCACCACAGTATATTATAGACACGTATTTTTTTTTCTATCACGACGACAGGAAGAACTCGTTAGCTTCGCAACAGTTACATTAGTTTAAAAATGTCAACAGTAATCTCCCACGTCCCATGCATATGTAAAACAGGTCTTTGATTTGTTCACTGCCACACTGATGCCTTCTTTAAGAACAGCTGAACACTAATACTGACGTGGCTGACATTAATGGAAATATTTTCTCGATGGCCCATATACAAAAAAAACTCCGGCTTGTTTGCTTAGCCAAATATGGTATTATTCTAAACTTTTACTCAAATTAAACGCTGTATGCTGTAAAAAACAATGCGATGTAGTTTCGCGTTGCCTGCCTTTTAAAGTAGTGTTGATTCTTAATGGTGGTTTCGTTTGCAGTTGCACACACATAGGCACCCAAATAAATAAATAATTAAATAATATTATATTTATCTAAAACTACGTAGACTATGACGAATAGAAAAAAAAGTGGAAAATTACAGAAAAGACAACAATTATTTCTAGGTAGAATATAAGGAAGGCATTCACCAAATTTTTGTTTGTTGATTATGTGGATTTCAATCGTTATTTCGCCTACGGTATTTTTTTATTCTAGTCACGTGTGAAATGTAAGCATGTATAAGCTCAAGAGCCTTTACACGGTTTGTTTGACACGAGTAACGTTCAGACATATTGGGGTGGTTAATGACTATCCTGATAAACGTATCGTGAACGGTTTTAATTGATCGTCTGAACTATACGATATGTAACGTGTTACTGCTTCAATTCGATTAAAAATATTGTAGATAACAATAATTTTTAAGTCAATCAGCCTGCATATTTTCTGGCGTTTTAAGCCTTAAAAAGTAAACGTTACTAACACCAAAATTAAAACTACAGTTCGAGCATGGAATGATTCTTAAATGATGTATATTAGAGGACGAATTTAAAAAAATTTCAACAGTTATACGGTAAGGGAGGCCGTAAATTCAACCCAGAAACTTAATCTGAGATCTGCAAAGCCAATAGCAGAGACAAAGCGTGAAGTGTTTTAGGATAAGCTGTGATTTGCAGTGAGTATACATACGGAAAAAAGCTAGTTCAATGATCCACGTGCTGAAATCCAATGTCCTATACCACGGTCGTAGAAGAACAGGTCTCGACACTCGCCTGGAAACTTGACCCCTTTGTTGTTTGGCTGTAGTTCACCAAGTTACCGAGATTATTGCATGTTTTATTAGCGCTTCAGTTAGGGCGGTCGGATTCAAGCTCCGCCCACTTCCCTCCCACTAAGATAAACAATTTATCAAAACGTATTTTTATCAATTTATGAAATACTTCCTTCGCCCAAATTTTAAGAAAAGTCTCCAGCAATCTTTATTTCCTTTATAAATTTAACAATGGAAAAGAGTTGCCGAAGTTTGAGTCCGACCGCCCTAACTGAAGCGCCAATAAAACACAACATTCTCGGTAACTTGATGAACTACAGCCAAACAACAATGGGGTCAAGCAAAATACATAGTTAGATAGGCGAGTGTCCAGACCTCTCTTCTATGACCGTGTCCTATGCTAAGGTTAATTCCGCTACATGTTGGAAAGAAAATGTGTTTTCTTTAGGGAGAGTTTAGCATAGCAAAAATTTCTCCGCTAGTTTCGCTGCTATCGCTAAGAGACCAAAAAAAATATGAAACCTAGTGAAATTAAATTTTAATAGACTTGGAAACTACACAAGTGATTTAAATTAATTTTAAAGTAAGAATAAACCTATTTCGCGTTTTAAATTATCAACTTTATGTGACTTAAAATTCTGGAAAGCTCTGTGATTGGTCAGTTTGCACCCATTACCGATAACAGCGCTCAAGCGACAAACTTTTAACATTGATCTTTCTAACCTGTAGTAGAATTAACTTTACCTCTGCATACTCAACAGTCCCTTCTATTCGTTCACTGTCTGCTGTTCCTCTATGTAGCAGTTAATTAACTACCTACAGGCACACTCAAAAGCCTGTAGGGAGTAAGAGGTGAAGAACACATTATCAGGGAAAATTCTCGCGTTTCATGACTCCATTGCCCTGTGTACACTCAAGCCCCGAACCAAAAATTGGTGCACACTGAAACACGAGGCAATTTAAAAAAATTGCATGGTCTTTAATATGCATATAACAGAGAACTTTTCTTCCTCCACACATTATACAGTAACACATCTAGGTCTCCGTAGAAAAATTGCAACGTGGTCAAAGTAATTGTCTGATATATAAAGCCCAGAACTTATCGCGAAAATAATTTTGCCCCATTTTGTTTCAGTGTCTTGCGTACACATCGGCAGTTCTGTTTCAAGGTTATTGGCAGCGTGTCTATGTTCAGACACGTTTCTCATTTGATTGCACCAATCAGAATAAGATTATTGTGAGTCTGTACGTCTATAACTTGCCAAGGCCAGTGAGAGTAAAATCATCCAACCACAGACGAGGTAGCAGAACTGCAGGTGTGCACATGACGCATCGAAACCAAATGTTGCAAAAATCTTTTCGCCATAAAATCGTGGCTCTAGCCCTCATAGCTACGAAGATTTTTACGGTACGGCGCAGTGTAGTGTTCCGCTAAGACGTTTAGTGGTTTCATCGACCAGTTAGCCAAGCACAGTTGCGGTGGCAGGGCGTGAACTCAGCTCCGCGCCCGTGGTGGCCGGGGATGAGCGTATGGCTCGCTCTGGTGTTGCCTTCCTCTTATACATTAAACTAAATAATACGCCAAGATTCACACAGCCAATAACCATGAAGTAGAGCTGCAGGTGAGCATGCAAGGCATTGAAGCAAAAAAAAAGGCGCAAAGACATTTTCGCAGAAACTTCCTGTCCCGAGTTATTATTGGACTCCCGATTTTCGTGAAAATAATTTTGTATCAACATGTTTCAATGCATTACGTGCACATCAGCAGATTTGCTTCATTGTTATTTGCTGTCAGAGAGTCTTTTTAGAAATACGTTTTTCATTTGACCGTGCCAATCTGAGTAAGGTTACAACGACACCACACGCCTGTGATTTGCAGTAAAACCTTAATAACGTCAGAGTTAACAACAAATCGCAAACCGTGAAACAGAGCTGAATATGTGCATATAAGGCACTGAAATAAAATGGTGCAGAAATATTTTCACCAACTTATAAGATACTAGTTATTGGCCAATGACTAGAGAGGATGGTATATTGCGAACATTTTTCGTGCCTCCGGAAAACGGCAACACCCGCCACGTTTACCACGACCGTAAAATCCGAGATCGACCTCGCCGGGCTTCGAACCCGATTCGCCTTGGTGGGAGACAAGTGATCGTAAGACTCAGCAGCCACGTTTCCCGCTCTTATATGTATCTGCACTTTAAAACTGAATATAGGCACAGTTGAAACACACAATTGATAGAGATGATGGTTTATCGCGGGAAAACTTGACTGTTTGCTGGGTTTCAAGGCACGTTCAGCTTAACAAATGATCACTGGCTTTCGCTTGTACGTGAAGCTGCTGCCCTATTTTACTGAGCCTATAAAAATTCCGCTTTTGTAATATTTAATGCCTATTATTCACTGGAAAAAAAAAGTTGGGGTAAATTTACTCTACATGTAATGGAAGCTAATTACCTCTACAAGCGAGGGAAAATTACTCAACGCGTGTCAAGGAAAGTTACTCAACTGGTAATGTAATTTTTCATTACGTTTTGGCGCAAGCCCTCTAGGACAATTTGACATAACGCGCAAGCGAAACTTACGAGTGGTTTGTGTGGCGAACACACTACTTTGAGGAAATTTCCACACATATTCGTAAATCAGAGTTCCCTCTCAAGGTTGGGGAATATTACCATACATATTATGAGTAACATTACTAACATTTTTACAGTGTTGGTCTGCAGACATCTGCGTTGTGTCAGACGTATACCACCCAATCTTACATGTCACAAGAAACTACTATGATTCAAGAGTATGCTGGCACAAAACATTTTCGCGATATACCATCATCCCTAACAATCGAGCACAAGCACAACGTCACAGTGACCGTGTTGACCAATGACTATTCACTTAGTGTTTTATACAGTCAGTAAATCCTTATAACAGGGGCCACACGTGTCGTAATCCTGGGTTCGATAGCCGCAAGTATGTTACGAACCACGGCGCATTGACGTCAGAGAACCGGTTTCCAAATCGACAATTTCCGTCATACCCCTACACTTCAAAATTGAATCAAGCAGGTCTCTAGTTGGGAGGGGGGGAAATTAGGGGTAATAAATCCCCCTTCCAATTAGCTACAAAAATTGAAAAAAATATAAATTATGTTAAAATATGAAAACTATTTCAACCAGCACGAAAAACGTAACGTGAATAATTTTTAAGTTCTTGTTACCTTTTGAATTGTAACTCTCTCTCTCTCTCTCTCTCTCTCTCTCTCCATTTTAATGCAAATGTAGAGTGTGAATAAAAATCGATTTGACTCTCTTTATACGAGTATATGAAAGTAGGCGAAAAGCAAATTTCTGTATAGAAAAAAGTATAGAATACCAACTCGACTGTTCTTCTCTGGAACATGATTGTGTTTGCGAAATTCGTGTTTAGTTTGAAAGATTCGGATGGTTGTGTAAATCAACTTCAGCGGCAGTCTCACGTTGATTGGCAGTCCACGTTGATAGAACTCGATAGGCTGTTTGCCTAGGTCGCGCGATATTCGGCCACTGGAAATTCTAGGCGGCCACCATTGGTTCCAGACGCGTGCGAGGCGTATCGCTAGCAACGGTCGCCCAATCATGCGAAGCGAACTCACATAAAACGCTCTGACGTCAAACCTAGCAGCAGGTTATTACGACAGGGAGGGACCCTATCCATAATTTTCGTGATCTGGTGCCCAGCCTTGGCGGAACTGGTCGATTTGGAAACCGGTTCTCTGACGTCAATGCGCCGCGGTCCGTAACTTACTTTCGGTTATCGAACCCTGGATTGCGACACGTGTAGCCTCAATTACATGGAAGTACTGTCTGAGTGAAGAGACGTTATTCAGCGTGGTGGCTTTGGCGCGAGATTTTTGTTCAAGTCTTCGCCATGACACGTAGTTTCAACTGATCCTAGAGTCCTGTGGCGTAGCTAGGAAATGAGTAAAAGGATGGCTAAATATGGTAATAATATTACAAACACGGAGCACCCCTCTTAAGCGAGGGGTCCGGGGATCTTTCTGCGGAAAAATTTGGATTTCAAGACGCAAAATAGTGTAATTTTAGCAGTTTGCTCATTTTATTATAAACCAGCTGTGATAAACTAGATACCCGGTTAGCACGAATTATATATACCCAAGAATTGAAGTCTTTATGACACAAAATTGGCAAAAAGTAATAAAAAACTTTCTGTTGATTTCATCGCTACCAAACTTCACAGAATCACCTGCTGGACTAATCTGAAGATTTCCTGAAAATTTCGTTAAAATTGTTCCAGCCGTTTTGGAGTCCATAGGGAACATACGTATATATATATATATATACACACACACACGCACTTGTAGAAATCATACGTCTGTCATAATACAGACAGGCTACGTTGTTTGCTGGTACTATACGTGCTGTTTGTTGGTAATATATACATTATGTTTGCTGGTACTATACATATTTGCTGGTACTACGCATGTTTTATGGTACTAACGTGTTGTTTGTTGCTACTATCCCAGAAAACAACGTGTATAGTACCAACAAATAACACGTATAGTGCCATAAATCATGCAGAGTACCAGCAAATATCTTTAGTACCAGCAAACTACATTTATATAGTACCAGCAAACAACTTCCGCTTGTGCATTTATTAAAGAAGACACCTTATCGTATGTAAGAAATTTCTAAAGAGAGGAGTAATTTTTTTAAAGAACTTATTTATTTGACTCGTGATTCTAACCGCATACAGGCTGCCCAGAAACAAACGGATAATAAGGACACCACGTGAATCCTGGACTAAACTGGGGACGGAAATGTTAACTGCGCCTTTTTTTTTTCACAGTACTTTAAATTTTAATGCTCGGGATACAATGAAATATATTTTATGATTACTTTTATTGACAGTTCTATCTTTTAAAGTGGTCACTTTACCGCGAACAGATTATAAAATCCACCGGTTCAATATTACCATTCGCAGTCATATTTTTAATATCTCTAGAAACGATGGTTTCTCGAGACAAAATAATAGAAAATTTTCGAAACTTTTATTATTGCTGAAGTAGAGTTTCATAGCAATAACAGCCGTTTTGGTTTTTGTAAATAAACATCGAACTCACTGGATATGAAAAAGGTGGTAATTTACAGCACTCACTATACGATTTGTCAAAATTCCGAATCACTGAAGCAATTTTTTCTTCCTGACTCAAGCAGGAGGTTCAAGGGGTACTTTTCCAGACACTCAATTGACATGGTTCGAATAAGGTTCTTGGGATGGTTCCACGTTTTGAAATGGCATGCGGCTTCCCGCTCCGTTACATCACCGTGGCTTTGAACTCCTATGAAAATGACTTTTGAATTGTACTATGATTTGGACAGTAATAATAAAATGTTAGGAAATAAACTACTGGAGGGAGTACACAAACAATATGGTAAGAGCATTTTACATTCGTATGCATTACTATTTGCTTTCTTTTCCGTTCTGAAAATTTCACACTAGGTACTGTATTTTATAACTGCTCGACGGTCAAAGAATTATTTTTCAGCTAACTGAATGACCGTTCGTGAATAGGGGACTATTTTTTGTCATGGATCAGTTGTTTTCGAAAATGCATAATGTATTTACTTCACTATGTTGACTCACACAAAATGTTTAGTTGTCTCAAAAAAGGAATCTTTCATTGTTCTACTAGTAGTTTATGAAGAGCATCACTGTTGAAGAGAACATTTGCAATATGAATTGTGTTGTGATCGTCAAGTGTCCATCGACGCACATAACGTCTTCCCTGAACTGAACACTATACGTGTACGTTCCAGTTCTCTGAAACAGCGTTACACATTTTATAACGTACAGCTAAGACACTTAAATCCGATGAGTAAAAAATTAATTTTATAAATGGATTAAATTCAAATACTGAAAACAAAATGTTATGAACATACATAATGAGCCTACTTTCTTTGACGATTCTGCAAATTGACCCAAACAATTAAATTTGGCAAATAGTTTCATAAATGTGACAATTCAATATTTCTATCTTCCAAAATGTCGAAAATTTAACAAGAACACCTTCTAAAATCAATTATTGGAACCAGTGGCGTATCGTGGTCGTGTTCCACGACATGCGGTGCTAAGCAGTGACTGTACTCAGAACTGAGTTGTCTGTGGGGCCATTAAACTGATAGAGGTACGTACAGTCACAGACTAAATAGTAATACAGACGTGAAATGACGTGGCGGCTCGTTTGATATAGCCGAAATTGGCCGCTTATTGGCTGCCCGAGGCTGTAGACTCTAGCCCCGTGTCTGTTTGGCTCCTGCATGTTACTACAGGTTTCCTATTGGCCTGGCTGCCGACTAGCAGAGCAGCTGCCTCACGCTGATTGGCAGTAGGTGTTTCCGCCATGTTGCTGGCCAGGGAAGCCATTTTGCTGGCGTGTGTGACTGAGTTCGCCTTCC